>MU759178.1:0-39654 GCA_026770625.1 Nicotiana glauca | reverse complement strand
ATTTTAATTTCATGCCACCTTAGGTTTAATTTGCATTTAGGAATTAATTACATTGAGTTAATTGTGCTATTAATCAAAAATCACAAAAAATGATCATTTTTACATAGTTAGATAATTAGCTTAATTTTACAATTTGAATAAATTTAGGAATTTAGTTTAGGTTTTTAATTAATTAAAGAAAGAAAAGGACAACAAAAAGAAGAGGCAAGTGAAAAGGCTTGGTCTTAAATTCAAATTGGCCAAACATTTGAAAAAAGCCTAAAATATTTTCCCCCCAAAACCTTCCCCAAAATATTTTTTCCTCAAAACCTTCCCCAAAATATTTTTCCCCTAAAATTACTCCCCACCCCATCACTATAAATACACACACAATATACACTACTAGGGGACCCAATACCAAGGGGGAGCAGCCATCACTCCAAGCTAGCAGCCGCATAACCTGAAAGGTTCCCCCGGAACCTTCTCTTCTTCATTCCAATTCCAACATAGAGGAGAGATCAGCGACAGAACTAACCAAAACAGTGAAAACGAGAGACACAAAAGAGAAACTTAGACTCAAAGGATTGCAGGGATAGAAAGTAGCTGTATTAATCTTCTCTTTTTCAAACAAAATCTCATCCAAAGCTCCGTCGCCAGTAATCACTCGGCATCTCCTTTGAAGTTGCCGCTACTACCTTCAACCATGCCCGAACCCAGCTGAAAAATGAACAATAAACACCATTACAACCATGGTAGTTCCCTCAAAGTCTCGTGCAATTAAGTTGGAGTCAAGTTGAGTTCGCCAACGAGGTTTCGAATCGTGGGCACTAAATCCTTGGCAAAAGACGAGCACCGCGAAAGCACGGTGAAGAATATTACTGGTATCATCAAGTTATTCGTTGCATCAATTAATTTATTTTTAAATGGTATTTTATTCTATTTTATGCAATTTGGAGTGTTTAGTGTATGCGTCAGATTTATTTGTCGTCTTCTTCTTCGTATTCTGTTTATGAATTATGTTTCTTCTCTTCCATTGGTTTTTTTTTATTTGAAGTGTATTATATTTGACTTGCTTGAATGACAAACTATGCTCTTTGAACTAGCAGACTTCTTTTGAGAATAACAACGAGAAGAACTCCAGTTTTTTTTTCTTTTTTTTGTAAAATATTGGTAAAACCACTGCTGATAATCTTGTTAATCCATATGTGTTCCTTTTAATTGTTGTGCTGGAAACCAGATCAATTTGTAGGCCTTTATTCTTAATTTATCAATATGTTAAAAAATAGATAGGGTATAAGACAATCAACACGGTATATAATGCGACTTATTTAACTACCGTGATTGTGTATAGTTCGCATAACATGATCACAATTCTAAAAAAATCAATTTGGAGTATGCGTTCGCCCAACTTCGTTTAAACTTTTACTTAATAATAATATGGGTTTTGGGGCCTTCCAAGCTAGGTAGCATATTTGAATTAGGAGGTTTTCCTCTTGTTCAAGTGTGGACCTGAGCTTGAAGCTCGAATTCCGTGAAAGGTTTTCTAATAATAGTAATTAATGATGCTAATTAATTAGGGCCCGTTTAGAGACAAATCTTTAATAGAAAAATCGTAGTTTGCTTTAGGTTGGCCTCTGAAAGATAAAAATGAGGTGTCCCGCGCCAAATAAAATCACAAATTGCGCGGCCCTCTTTAATTACTTTATTAAAATATTTAGAATTCGGGTCGTGCCATTTAGCGAATTTTCATGGCCTCCCGCAAAGTTAATAACACGTTAGTCACTTTAGGCGCGTTTTTAATAATTTTACCTTCCTAAATACGAGTGTGCATTTCATGCGACCAAATCCAAATCCCCAAAACGTTGTATAAGAATGTGTCGAGGATCCGGGTGCATTTCATGTGACGTGATACAAAAACATGTTCTTAATCGACGTTCACTTTCTGAATAAAATAACTAAAGCAGTAAATAATTCTAAAATTGCACAATAGGATAACATGTATAAAAATCAAAATTTAGCCAAATATAGCAGTTGAGCGACCGTGCTAGAACCACGGAACTCGAGAATGCCTAACCCCTTCTCCTAGGTTAACAGAATTCCTTACCCGGATTTCTGGTTCGCGACTGTAATACAGAGTCAAACCCTTTCCTCGATTCGGGATTCAAACCGGTGACGTGGGACACCATAAATCTCCTAAGTGGCGACTCTGAATCTCTTAATAAACGAATCCCGTTTTGATCGTCCTTTAATTGGAAAAACTCCCTTTTATTATACCCTTCACGGGGTGTAATAGCGAAAAAAGAAGGTGTGACAGTTCTAACCCATAGATCTCCTTTAATACTCAAAAATGTTATCCCCAAATATCATTGGTGCACTTAAAAATCTTAAGTCATTAGGATTTTTTTTACGGTGCCTTATAATGACATTACCGAACGGTTACACAAATTTGTACTCACTAAAGAGGAAAAAAAAGCTGTATCAATTGACTTTCTGGATATTCAGTCAAACATGAATGGTTGCGAAGTAAGCTGCTTGGGTAAGGTAATCTCTAATAAAAAAATGAATTTAATGGAGTTAACAATGTGATGCCTTTAGTTTGGGGAAATCCAGTGGGTTTGCAGATCAAAGAAGTTGGATGGAATTTCTTTCAATTCATCTTAGAAAATAAGGAGAATATGAAAAAAATATGGTTTGGTGCACCATTGTTATATGATAGATACCTCCTTATCGTTCAACCATGGGAACCAGGCTTGAAAAGCAACTCATTAGTTTTCAGCGTGTGCAACATGCAGATCCAAGGTTCGAATATTCCTCTTCACTGGATGTCTATGGATGTGGGACTTAAAATCGGGCGTGGTCTAGGAGGGGCAGTTGATATTGTAATTCAAGAGGACGGAAGCAGAAAAGGAGCACATGAGATTTAAGGTTATGATGAATATTAATAAACCAATACTAAGGGGAAAGCTGATAACTTTGGGTCTAAAACAGTATGAGTTGAAATACGGTATGAAAACCTACCTTATGTCTGCTTCTATTGTGGTATAACGATAAAACATGTGCAAAAAGAAAAAGATATAAGAACAGGTAACATAAAAAAAAAAGGATTAGTTTGGGACATGACTTAGGGCAGAAATTTATGGGATTTTATCAGAAAATATCAGGCATCAAGGAGGCACTAGCAACAATGAAATAAACACTTAGGGTTAGGAATGACACCTTTAAAAGAGCTGAAAAGAAAAAGATGCAGGAACTAGTAGAAACCTTTTAAACTTGGAAGAAGTGGCAGACTCAACTGATTCACAATATTGAAAAGGAATGGATGATTCTCTAGGCGTCGACCAACATGGTTCAAGGGGGAAACAAGCTATCGGATTGGAAGAGAATAATACTCCAACACAAACTTAAAAAGATTATACACACCAGTTTAATCATGTGGATGCGACGAACTACATTCTAGGTGAGAAACAATCTATTGGAGAGAATTGTTTTTAAAGGAAGGGTGTGAAGACATTGCAAAACATAGAGAAAAGGATGAAATCAAAAGGTTTGCAATAGCTATCAAGTGAAGAGCCTTTATTCGACGACACTATAGGAGGACGAAAGGAGAGAATGTATTATATGTTATCTCAACTAAAGGGATTAGGGGATTATATTGATGAGGAATTGTTGCTGCCTCTTCAATTGATGGCGCTGAAAATATGAAAAACACTAATGCACAAGGAAGTAAAAATCAGGTTTGTGTGGAATCCCTCTTGAATAATAATAATATGTTCAATACTCATCTTACAAAGAATTTTTCAGATATTGATAAAATAGTTGCATCTCTGAAAATAACACGAATCTTAATGTGAATGAGCAAGTAAAAAAATTAAACAAACAGTGAAAACATTGGCTAGAAAGAATATTTACTTATTCTGGTGGAAGCAAATGAGAAAATCCAATGGGCATAAATGAGAAAAATCATGTGAATATTACTGCGATAGAGGAGTTGGTAGTGTATAAAAGAAAGCGGACTAATTTACTAGCAACAGACATGTAACAAAAAAAACTAAAGCAAGTGGTGTAGCGGGAAGCCAGCCCAAAATGGTTTCCCTCGTCAAAATGAAGATGGTGGTGTGGAATTGTCGAGGTCTAGGGGGTCATTGACAATTCTCTTTCTAAAAGAGACAATGAGGCTCCACTCCCCAAACTTGATGTTCTTATGTGAAATAAAAAATAGAGTTGCTAGCTAGAGTTCAAAGGTTACAAAGACAAATTGGAATGGCTAACTTTCAAGTAGTTGATCCTGTTAGACTTTCAGGTGGTTTGTTCTTGCTTTGGTCTGATTCTATTCAAGTTCGTCATTTTCCTTCATCTAGTTACATTATTAAAGTTTTAATTAAAGATAGTTGTAATGAATGTGAATACTGGTGTATTTTTATTTATTTAAGTACTGATAGAGTTACTAGAAGAAGGCAATTCCACTAAATGGAATTCTTCTTGGATTATTGCTGGTAATTTTAATGATATAATTGATGAGTCGGAAAATATTAGAGGATGGTCTAGGAAATCTTTGTCCTTTAATAATTTTAAAAATTTTATTTGGAAATTAAATGAAATTGATTTAGGTTAAAAAGGAAAGCCATGGACTAGGTGGTGTTATAGAAAAAATGAGGGTGTGATTCAAGAATGACTTGATAGAGCTTTAGGATATTCCAATTGAAGAGCTAAATTTGATAATGCAAATGTTATCTTTGTTGAAACTGAAGCTTCAGATCACGTGGCTCTTATGATTTCTACCGAAGCTAGTCTTGTAAGAAAAATGAAAAGGTTTTGTTTTGATAAAAGATGGTGTGACAACGAGGAAATTATTGGCATGATTCAGAGAGCTTGGAATATTAATAATGTTAATAGCTTTGAAAAATCTAAGTTTTATTTTAAATTAAAAAATTATAAATGCTCTTTAGTTGCTTGATTGGCGGGCTTGGGGGGGGGGGGGGGGGGGGGGGAGAGGAAGTAATGGAAATTCTAGAAAAAAAAAAACTTAGGTATAAAAATGATGATTGAGGAAATTAGGAAAAATCCGACTGGGCTTGATATTAATAAATTAAAAATGCTAAAAAAAGATTTAGGCTAAGCATATAAGGGTTAAGAGATTTATTGGAAACAAAAATCTCGAGCTTTATGGTTGAAAGAGGGAGATAAGAATACATCTTTTTTCATATGTCTGCTATCCAGGGAAGCAGGAGAAATGCCATTAAGTATTTTCAAGCTCATGATGTCACTGGATTTCAGATCATAAGTATTGTGGAAATGGTAGAAATATTTTATATTAACATATTTAAATCTACTACACCATCAGATCTTGAGCATATTATTTCTTATGTTTCGATTTCTATTAATGAGCAATGAGTAGGAGAGTAATATGAGATGTATCAGATGTTGAAATTAAGAATGTTGCTTTTCCAATGCATACCTTAAAAGCTCCAGGTATTGGTAGAATGACTCCACTTTTTTCTAGAGATATTAACATATTATTGGTCAATATATTTGTGAAGAACAAGCAATGAGCCAAACATTAATTACTTTGATTCCTAAATATAAAAATCCTATCTGTGTGGCTCAATTTAGATACTAAAAGTTTGTGTTCGAGTGCTTATAAAATTATTGCTAAAATGCTAGTGGCTAGAATGAAAGGATTTCTTCCTATGGTTATCTCACCAAATCAAGCAAATTTTGTGGAAAATAGTCCCTATCCCCTATTTACTGCTTCCTTCGTACCTATTTCTGCTATTTTGACTTGCCGGGAGGTTTTATTTTGGTTTTTGAAGTATTTTGGGACACTTAGCCTTAACAAAGGCTTAAGTCTCAGGACTTGGATCGTAGTCGGAATTGTGTGAAGACAACTCTGAAATGGAGTTCTATCGATTCCTTTAGCTCCTTTGGATGATTTTGGGCTTAGAGGCGTGTCCGGATTGAGTTTTGGAGGTCTGTAGCTAATTTAGGTTTGAAATGGCGAAAGTCAAATTTTTGAGATTTGGACAAGTAGTGGACTTTTTGTTATCGGGGTCAGAATTCGATTCCAGAAGTTTAGGTCCGTAACGAAGAATATGACTTGTGTGCAAAATTTGGGGTCAATCGGACGTAGTTTGATAGGTTTCGTCATCACTTGTAGAAATTTAAAGTTTCAAGTTCATTAAATTTGGATTGGATGGTGATTCATATTTTTAGTGTTGTTTGATGTGATTTAAGGGCTCAACTAAGTTAGTATAGTGTTTTAGGATTTGTTGGTATATTTGGTTAAGGTCCTACGGGCCTCATGTTTATTTCAAATGATTAACAAATCAAATTTGATTTTGGAATAATAGCTGAAGCTGTTGAACCTGGTGTAATCGCACTTGTGCAACATTGACCGCAGGTGCGAGCCTATAGACGCGGGTGTGGTTTGGGAGGAAGAGGCCAGAAGTCACAGGTGCGGAGGTCTAACCGTATCTGCGCATCCACAGGTGCGGAAAATAAAGCGTAGAAGCGAAAAGGGCCAGAGCGTGAGGGATCGCAGAAGCGAAAGAAATTCGCAGGAACGGGCGTGCAGATGCGACCCATTGCTTGTAGATGCGGACCCAGCCCCTTAAATCATTTCCACTCCTGCGGTGGAAATTCCGCAGGTGCAGTGGCGCAGATGCGATGGAAGGTCCGCAGATGCGGAATAACTGGGCAGAAAAGGGCTAAGTGAGAGGGTTTGATTTCATTCTCCATTTTTGTACCTATAGAGCTTGGATTGAGGTGACATTGTCACGACCCAAACTGATGGGCACCCGGTACCTTACTCAACCGAGTACCTACGTAACGTATCTTTCGTATCATACTATTATAGGTAAATGAGCCAGAAAGGCTGTAATGAGATAAGTACAATAAAACATGGAGAAATACTCGATATTGGACGATCCAACATGTAATCCAAATTTATACATATAACGTATGGGCCTATAAGGCATAAATAACCACACATATACTAAACATAGGCCGACAAGGCCATACAATCTTTTACATATATGATATCTGTCTACAAGCCTCTAAGAATACATAATTTTCACAAAGGTCCGGACAAAGTCCCGCCATACCAAACAATACGGGTCTAAATTATACTCACCAAACAATCAACTCCGAAGTAAATGGAGCGCACCAACATCTTCCGCTGAGCTGATTGCCTACTTAGAGGGCTCTCGACCTATTTATCGGGACCTACGGGCATGAAACGCAGTGTCCCCAGGTAAAAGAAACGTCAGTACGAATAATGTACCGCGTATGTAAGGCACGTAAATAAGTACATAACAGACATGGAAGAAATATAGAGTAGATGACTCAACTTGTAAGTCTGCATAATTCTGTAAATCACGAATTAATTAAAGTGTCATGCATATGCATATAAATGTCATGTCGTGCATAGGTAAATGTGTTCATAATATCATTAAGCCTCTGAGGGCATCCCATCATATCGTCTCGGTCACTGTGGGCAAATCAGGTGGTGGTGCGTATATAACACCGTAACCTTTTCCCATATACCATATACATATATTTATATATATATGTATATATAACGCCATCTGGTCATGGGTCAATGTACATGTATAAATGGGTAAAATGCATAAAAAATACGTAATAATCTCAATTTTCATTCCGGATAAACTTTTTCAACTGCATTTTATTCTAAGACTCATGAACAGAAGATAATATTAATCCACATGGAAATCAAGAATATAGACACCCCTAGTATTTCTATGAATAGAGTAATTTATGAAAACTGCGTGTTCGCTCGTTTCTTCTATGTAATTTGGACCATACCAAAAGAAAGAAGGGATGACCTTAACATACTTGGAGTAGGAAAAACTCCGTATTATATTCTTGGAAAAAATTGCACCGTACTCCATTAGTATGGTTCTAATCAATCCTCGTTATAAGTATTTGCAAGAATTTCGTTGGAGGTTTGAAACTTGGCATCTGTGCTTGGAGATTTGAATTTAGGAAGAAAGACTTAAATTTCGCTTTGTTATTCTCTGACTAAAATGAACTAAGCTTTAAAAGACCAAGCTTTAAAAGTGACCAAGCTTTTCTTATAAATCTTCAGTGAATTAAACGTTGCTTACTTTAGCCACTAAGCATATATGATCAATTAGTCACATGTTTTAATAGTGTCCTATTGCCACGTGGAGAGTGGGGTAGAGATTATTAATCTTTACCCACTTATTAGTTAACTGGGTAATGTTCCGTTACCCGGTAATTATCCAATTACCTGCATAATTAAAAAATGCCTCAAATTACTTAAAATTCTATTTTTTTGTAATATACTTTATATATCCTATTATCATGGTCACATGGTATTTTGTATGATACTGGTCCGTAAATATCGGGTATTACAGCTTGGACCGTATTTTAACCCAAATTGACAAATTTCGACGAAACTCGTTTTCTTCGATTTTCTTTCCCTCTCACCTTCATGAATTTACTTATTCCTTGTTTGAAATAGCATAATACTTATAATTCCAAGATAATCTCATTCTTGAGTTTGCGTCGATTAACTTACGACGAAACATCAGCGTACAAAAATGCGGGACATAACATCTCACTTTCGATCTCTCATTAATTAATTTATTTATGGCGTATTTTTATGTACGAAAATATAGGGTCTAACATCATTCCCCCATTTGGAACATTCGTACTCGAATGTTGATTGATGCACTTATCATTCTCATATCCCGTAGCTCTTGCGAATAGTTTAGTACTCCTCTTGCCATCTAAGTAGCTATTCTGCGAATAAGTCCAAAGACCAAGGAATTCCCCCTTTGGTTCTCTTTCTCATACCATGACTTGTGGTCAAAATCTTTCCAATCTCGTAATTATTGCTATCTTCTGTCATGCCGCCTGTATGACTCTGACCTTGTAAGTGCGTTTAGGCGACTTTTCTTTCCTTTTTTTTCTCTTTTTTTTTTCTTTTTTTTTTCTTTTTTTTCTTTTGCTCTAGCTCCTAGCCAATCTCTAGGACTCACTTTGCAAACACATACAGAGCTTGATAAAATGTCCCTCTGGGCATTTGTGCTAGACCATAGGCTGGAAGATATGCTACTGACGATGTCGCTATTATTCCTAGATACTGAATCCCCGTGCTTCTATCCTTTTATCTGATGAATGGACTATTCACGATCTTCTGCCTTTGAGTATCTCGTACGTTTCTTACCTTTACCTTAAAATCTCGCATCATATCTTCTATCTCTTTCATGATTTCCCTTCCACATAGGTATAATTCACAGCCATAACTTGAAGCTCTTATTATAACCTTGTGCATACACAATCCGGTGGGAGCTTCGTACTAAATTCTTATGAAGTTCAACTGGCTTTATCGTAGGGCTGTTATAGAATATGGTTGTTGTACTTCCTCTGTTGTACATTTGATATTAAGAGTGATCATGCAATGTTTTCAATCACGATTTCAACAATTTCTAGGTCCAATAATCGGATTCTTGATTTACTTTGTTGATGTAACTCTTTAGTTTCCTGATTCTTCTGATAGGCCTTTATGTTAGCTTAAATTATCTTCCAATCTATGGCTCATGGTATTAGTTATTACTTTAGCCCTTCGTGGACTCTATGGAATATCCATGATACAATCTTCTAACAATTCATTCCTTTGTTTATAACCTGACTCAATTCTTTCTTTTAACTTATACCTGAATCTTCTACGGCTGTATGATTGTCAACATATATGGTGCATGGATAATACTCCGAACTCTTAAGTGCATTCATAACGTAACCGACTCTGGACCATTAATCGAAGGATTCTTTTGTTCCTTCTCAGTTTTCTTTAAACGTAAGCCATTACCTTTCCTGGTCTTTCTTCCCCCTTGTTGGGTGCATACTTAGCTTATCTTAGCTCTCACGCATGTCGTGATTTTCACACAACTAACATGATCTTTGAATATTGCTTTTGATTTTACTTCCCATTCACTAGCCATGGTAGGTTCCTCTTTCTTATAGAGGATGTACAATGTTGTTGTGAAACTGTTGTTGCAAGACCATTTCCTCTTTAGGTCATTGTGCTTAGGTTGAACCTTCTTCCTCATTTCCTCAGCTAGTCTTTCACCATAGTACTTAGGGAGGACCCTCTGACTCTTGTAAAGTTGCGAGCTTATTACATCGTATACCCAATAAAATTATTGATGTCCTTTCTTGCCTACGATTATCCGTAGATACTTACTTCCTCAACCTTATAGTAATCCTTGTATACTGAGGATAACAGAATTCCTTACTTGCGATGGTAACGCTTAGTGTAACTGAAACATATAGTCCATTGAGCTTAACTTTTCTCATATTGCTTGCTTTAGGGAAGCGTCGTCTTGAATGACCATTCTCTAAATTTCTCCTGAATCTTCTTCTATTATCCATTCTACTATCGCCGGAACGAAATCTGAAATTCTTATGATGCCGACTATTATCAAGTCACTCAGTCCCTATTTCATATTTAGTTTTATCTTGTTCACCAATCCATACTGGCTTCTATTACTTTGGGGTCTAACTTTTCCTTTTGGTAATCGCGTCAGAGTTGCGAACTTATTTCTCGAAATGAGGATATGACTTTATGGCCTATATTCTCTTGTTGTCTCAAGGCCTCTCACCTCTCGTTTCTTCCTTCACTTGACTATAGATCCTGTAATACTGTCATAGTTTGATCTACCGTTTATCATTGATATATCACATCTTACTCATAATGCTTCCTTATCTCTCTATTCTTATTTTTCTGCTAATATTTATGTCTATCCTTTTCTTTTGATAGCTTTAACAAGACATTCTTTTGCTTTTTACCTTCCCTTGCTCCATCTACTGGCTCTTCGGGCTGCCTAATATTCTCCCTCTACTAGGGACGTCAGTCATACTAAAGTAATACTTACCCCTTCAAGGTTCCTAGTTCCTATATTTATAGTACTCATATCTAGTTGTACTATTTTAGAGTACACCATCTAGGTGTCTCACAAGGAGATCTATTATCACATTTACAATATCCTTCGGAAATATCAACCAATGCAAACGATCCATTCACCATTTTGGGTTACTCTAACCCCAGACGGATCGTGATATCATGTCAACCATATTTGTTAGCTCTCATAGAGCATAACCTAGATCGAGGTGGCCAATTATACATACCTCTGTTACTATTGAAGGTAACTCAAAATACTTATATCTCTCTCCCTGAATGGAAAATAAGGATAATCTTTATTAACTGGGTACCTTGTACCTTCCTTCACCTTGCTTCTTTTACTTGCTGCAACTCGTATCTAACTTTCAACTCTGTTATTCCTTTTTACCGTAAGACTGGATAAGTATTCTTTCCTAAAAGCTCCTTATCAAGAGCCGTACATCTTTTAGTATACGCATGATCTGCTAAAGACCTCTCATTTACCCATCATAAGCAAAAATGCAAAATCGAGTTCCTCTAACTCAAGACTTTCACAGCTATATCTCTTATCGATCGTCTTTCTAAAGTAGGCATCGTCTTATTACGAATAGAAGTTCATGATTTGAATTCTTATAGGTGAGCTCTACCACACGATCTAGAGTAAGAAGAAAGAGTGACAACCCTAAATGCCCTGTAGCCTCCTGCTTATAAGTGTGGTGCACAACATACCTATAAATAATACTCTACTACACACGGCTTGTAGACTCCCTAGGACAGAACTGCTCTGATACCACTTTTGTCACAACCCAAATCGATGGTCCGCAATAGGCACCCAGTACCTTACTCAACCGAGTACCTACGTAACGTATCTTTCGTATCATACTATCATAGGTAAATGACCCAGAGAGGCTATCGTGAGATAAGTACAACAAAACATGGATAAATACTAGACATTGGATGATCCAACATGTACTCCAAACTTATACATATGACGTACGGGCCTATAAGGCATAAACAACCACTTGTATACTGAACATAGGCCGACAAGGCCATACAATCTTTTACGTATATGACATCTGTCTACAAGCCTCTAAGAGTACATAATTTTCACAAAAGTCGGGACAGAGTCTCGTTATACTAAACAATACACGTCTAAATCATACTAACCAAACAAGCAACTCCGAAGCAAATGGAGTGCACCAACATCTTTCGCTGAGCTGATTGCCTACTTGGAGGGCTCTCCACCTGTCTATCGAGACCTGCGGGCATGAAACACAGTGTCCCCAAGCAAAAGAGACTTCAGTACAAATAATGTACTGCATATGTAAGGCACGTAAATAAGTACATAACTGACATGGAAGAAAAATAGAGTAAATGACTCAACCTGTAAGTGTCACGACCCCAGTTCGCCCTCCGTAAACTGTCGTGATGGCACCTAGTCTCTGCGACTGAGTAGCCTAACAATGCGGAAAATAAACAAAAATTGCGGAAGAAATAATTAGAATCTGAACTAATAGAATGAAACAGTATTTAAAATGCCATCTGGCATATACAATACAACTTCTCGAACTAACACTTCCCAAAACCCGGAAACCCATAACTCACAAGCTAAGAAATACTACATAGCTCTAACTCCGGAATGTCTAACAAGAATAAAAAAAATACGGAAGGGCTAAATACTAATGTAGGAATAGAAAGAGACTACTCGATCTGCGGACGCGACAGATGTACCTCGAAGTCACTAGGGCAGTCGCCTCGCCTCAGGAATGATAAGACTTGAGTGAAAGTACCTGGTTCTGCATATGAAAAATATGTGCAAAAAGGGCATGAGTAGACCACACCGGTACTCAGTAAGTGCCAAGCTTAACCTCGTTTGAGTAGTGACGAGGAAGGTCAGGGCCCTACTGAGATAAAATAAGATATAAGGTATGACAGGATAAGATAAGCAATTCAGTTGCATGCTAACAATGAGAATTTGATACGAGAAAGTAAGGAATGCAATAACCGAAACAGAGACTAAATCGATCATAAAGATAATAACTGAGGATCTCTTGGTATCCTCAATCTGTACCAGGGATCTCTTGGTATCCCGAGGATCTCTTGGTATCCTCATTTTATACTAGGGATCTCTTGGTATCCCGAGGATCTCTTGGTATCCTAATTTTATACTAAAGATCTCTTCATTATATACTAGGGATCTCTCGGGATCCTGAGGATATCTTGGTATCCTCAATACATATGCCAAGGATCTCTTGGTATCCTCAATACATGTGCCAGGGATCTCTTGGTATCCCGCACCCCAATCCAGATCATAATTACACATAGGGGATCTCCCGGGATGTCGTCCCGTAGTTCCAATTAAAAACACACAGCAACACCTCAAGGATATAAAAATAAATACTAAGTTCGTAATAAGTAAACATTAAATTCTAGCCTAACATGCTTCATGTAATGCAATTAAGGCAGTTTAAGCAAATAGGCAATTAATTCAACTAAGCATGCTCTTCTAAACTAACACAGGCTATGTTTGCAAGTAGAATAAAACAAGTAAGAAAAGAACTCAATTTAAACACTTAAAGTAAAACTGGATTTCCAACAATTAGCTCAAGTACGTGCTCGTCACCTCACGTACAAGACATTCAATTAACAAATATCATATCCTAAGGGAAAAGGTCCCCCAGGTTACACCTCCTTTTTCCTACATCCGCAAGGGGGTATAAAGGAGTTTTTTTTCCAATTAAAGGACAATCGAAATGGGATTTATTTATTAAAGATTTAGAGTCTCCATTTGGGAGATTAATGGTGTCCCAAGTCACCGATTTAGAATCCCGAATCGAGAAAATTATTGACTCTATTTAACAGTCCGCAAACCAGAAATCCGAGTAAGGAATTTTATTAACCCGGGAGAAGGGATTAGGCATTTCCGAGTTCTGTGGTTCTTTCACGGTCACTTAAACTGTTATAAATGGCTAAATATCTGATTTTAATACATGTTTTAATCTATGTGCTTTTTAACTTTAAACCGCTTTTATTATTATTTTTTAAAGAGAATTGCAACGTCGTGAAAACATGTCTCGAGTCACATCACATAAATGCACCAGCGATTTTTGGCATATTTCAACTTCGTTGGGATTTGGATTTGAGTCACATAAATGTGCACCCGAGTTTAGGAAAGTAATATTATTAAATGTCGGGCCTAAAGCGACTAGCGTATTATTAACTTTGCGGGAGGCCATGAAATTCTCTAGATGGAACGTCCCGAGATCTGAAGTATTTTTACTATAGTTAAGAGGGCCACGCTATTTATTATTTTATTTGGCGCGACGCACCTCGAATATTTTAAAGAATATCCTAAAAGGACTATAATTCTTCTATTAATGACTATATCTATAACCCAATTTATTTTCATTAATACTTGCCTGAACGGTCCAAAACTCGTACCAGAACCTTTAGTGGAAAGGGTTTTCGTCATATTGGGCCTCAGCTTAACCCAAATAGAGAGAGACATTAATCAGCCCAGATCCTGAGAGGCCAATTAAACATTCAGGGCTAACGTCGGCCCAAATGAGGGGCTAATTACAACTGGGCGAGGCTGTACATTACCAGAAACTGAGGCCCACATTACTCAGAAATAGGCTGTTAAGCCTTAATCCATTAACAGACCCCAATCAAAACTGGAAATTAAACAAATTCAAACGAAAAAAAACACTGCTGAACTTATTTCAAGTTGTTCAAATTGTATCCAATACTTGCTGCAAATAGTTTTAGAAACAGAGACGGGATGACTAAACTAAGGTGATTATTAATAATATGGAGGTATCAAACTCAAAATATTCAAGTCCTTATTCTATTCCAACTTCAACCTATCAGGCTAGTATGATACATTATTCTACTAACACTTGTTCATGCAAACAACTGCAATAGGCAGTCCTATTGATACGAACTAAAAAATCGAAACAGTCCAATCATATCAGCCTAATACAGCCCAGTTTTAATTACAGAAATTAAACATTGGATGCTAACATGTGAATTGACATAACCAGAATTAAAATACATTACACAGTCCAGATATTCAGTCCAATTATACAGTCCTTAGTTGATTACATACTATAATAGAGTTCTAATCAATTACAAGTCAAAAAATAAAGGAATTCAACAAGAGAGGCCTGATCAGCACTTCATTACATTTCAAAAGCCTGAGAAATACAAGTGTGTACCTGAAGGTCAAAAACAAATAGGAGAAATGGTCAACACAGCAACAACAGCAACCCGAATTTACTAAGCAACCACAAGCTCGAACTCAACCAGAAATAGCTCCAACCTAGTAGACGTTTCACACCAAATCAGACAGAAAACCAATCAAAGTAGCTTGAAATAACACCAAACGAAGTTGAACATCCAAAACACACTCTGAAACTTTAATAGCTGATCACAAGGAATTTCATGCTATTTTTTCATATTTATCTAGGCTAGAAATTCGAGACAGTTGCTAAAAACTGGAAAATGATCTAAGGAACTAAATGTAACAGTATTTTTTGGGATTTTCTGTAACATTGTTTTGTATTTTTGAAAGAACTAAGACCTAAGGGAGCTTTAGAATTTCAGATCTGATTTTGGTTTTGAATTTCAAATTCTAGATTCTAAACTTGTGGAGATTTTGGCGGGAATTTTTCAGAGATTGAAACTTGTAGAATACTTTTTTGGGGAGAATTTTAGATGGCTGAAAACTTCTGAATTAAGGCATTATATACTGCCTTTTATAGGCAAAACTAAGGGGGAAGCTTCAAATTTTCAGTTTTCATTTTTAATCCTTTTTTAATTTTTATTTTTGTTTAAATGTCCCTCAAGGCTGACTTGTGTTTCAAGTTATCTTACTAAGTTTCCTAGAATTCTAAATTGAACCCCATTATAGAGTGTTTTAGAGCTTCTAATTCAGTTATTAAAGATTATTATTCTGAATTGCCCCAACTACCCTTGACTTATCCTGAGAATTGCTAATCCTAGTCAAACTAACCCCATCCCCTTAACCTTAGTCTACTAACCCTAGTCAGCCTTTGACTGTAATTAAACTAACTACTCTAATTTCAGCTACATCCAAGCAACTAATCTAATTAAAGACAAAAATAAGATATCACTAACTAAATCAAAACAAACAATTAAACTATCATCAAGGATCATAAAACAGAATTTAAACCGACTAAAACAATCAAAACATCACCCGAACAGAGTCAGTCATGAATAACACAAAGATTGAACTAAAAGAAAATCGAAAACTCATGATAATGGAATCAAGCATAACAAAGAAATAATCAAAATAAGAAGAAAATTCACTGAGTCACGAATCAACTAATCCTAAAGCAAGTTAATGGCAAACATCCTAAACCGAAAATAAAACTCAGAGAGCAAAAAATCATGAATCAAAGCAACAGAAAAACAAATAAGAAAATTAATGGAAGAGAAAAAAAATACCTCAACTCGACTAGTAGCCCTTCTTGACAAATTCAGACCATAATCATCCCTAATTAGGTGTTTCTATGAGAAAATACCTAATTAAGGGCTATTATGGCCCGGACGCCCTTTATCCCAAAGTTGTAGTCATTAGGGTTCTTGGTCAATTTTTGATTTAAGATTCGAAACGAATGGGGATGATTCGAAGGATGAGGGCTGTGGATTTGGGATGAGGGATGTAAGGAGAGTGTATGGTGTTAGTTTGGACGTGTTTGGGGAAAGTAGGGTTTTTGACCGAGATTTAGACCTAAGATTCGAAGGGTTTGGTTGATCTTTGAGGGAAAATGGCCATGGATATAGAAAGGGGAGGAGGATAGGAACATGGCGTGTGAATTTGGGGTGATTTGGAGCATCGCCGCCTGCGGAGGCTATTTCCGGCCGGCGGCGGACGACGGAGGATGACCGGCGTTACAGGGGTACGAGGAAGGAGATATTTGTCTCTGAATTTTCTGAAGTGTTTTGGACACTTTTATCTAAAATTATAGATTGAAACTGGACCGTTGTATTAGAGTGGACGGATGGCCCAGATTTGACGACATGAAACGGCGTCGTCTCATTGGGGGGGTGGGGGGGGGGCAGGCCGGGTTGAGACTCACTTTGGGCCTGGACTGGGGTGTGTGTAGTCCGATTTTGGGATCTCATCTTGGGTTAAAATACATCTGTCCCAAATTCGAGCCTTTTTAATTCTTTATATTTGTTTTCTTTTTTATTTTCTTTTCTCTTTTTTTTTTTATTTTGTATTTATATTTTCTGATTTTTATTAAATGCCAAATTAAAAATAAAGACCCAAATTGACTTCTAAAATTATATTACTCAATTTTCAACAACACTAATTCCTAATTAAAATGCAAACTAAGACAATTAAAAATATAAGTGCAAAAGAACCTTTTTTTGTTATTTCTTTATTTGTTTGTAATATTAATTACTAATTAATCATAAAATGCAAATGCCAAGTGTATATTTTTATAGTTTTTATTAATTAAAATGCACAAATAAAATACAAATAATTAACATAAAATGTCACAAAAATTCAAAAAATTGCAAAATAATGAAAGAAATTATTTTGTTTGAATTTTTGGGAATAATTCATATAGGGCAAAAATTACGTGCTCACAGCTGCCCCTCTTTGCTCGGGAACACGAAGAGTTTCCGTGCAAAGATAAGTGAGCGGATTCGAGTGATTTATGCCCGTTCGAATACTCTGTGTGAAGTAGTTTTGAAATATTTGATCGCACCCTGCTTCTGAGGTTGCCTACATATCCTTGGCTAAAAAGGAATCAGGTCAGTGTAGTTCGGGATTGTCTGGTAGCTGGGACTACCATAAAATTGTGATTTCACTGCTGTACTTACTGCTACTGCTTGCTGACCTCCCTTATTATACCATGTCAAAATAAAAGAATCTAGACTAAGCTATGATCTATGAATTACAAAAATCCTATCTAGATTCTTCAAACTTGCCCTTGTATTTCTTGTTGCCTTATTGTCTTGTGTTCTCTCGGTAAAATCCATTGTTGCTGCTTCGAATTGTAAAATGATATGCTTTTCCTTTCCTTCAGACTGCTGATCATGAATGTATTCCTCTGTTATACGGGCGGGCTCCCGAATTCAAAACTTGAAAATGTATGCCTCTGTTCTACGGATGGGCTCCCGACTTCAAAATTTGAAAATACATGCCTCTGTTATACGGACGAGCTCCCGACTTATAAACTTGAAAATATATGCCTCTGTTCTACGGGCGGGCTCCCGACTTCAGCACTTGCAAATATATGCCTCTGTTTTACGGGCGGGCTCCCGACTTCAAAACTTGAAAATATATGCCTCTGTTCTACGGGCGGGCTCCCGACTTCAAAACTTGAAAATACATGCCTCTGTTCTACGGGTGGGATCCCCACTTTAAAACTTGAAAATATATGCCTCTGTTCTACGGGCGGGCTCCCGACTTCAAAACATGAAAATATATGCCTCTATTCTACGGGCGGGCTCCCGACTTCAAAACTTGAAAATATATGCCTCTGTTCTGCAGGCAGGCTCCCGACTTCAAAACTTGAAAATATATGCCTCTGTTCTACGGGCGGGCTCCCGACTTCAAAACTTGAAAATACATGCCTCTATTCTACGGGCGGGCTCCCGACTTCAACACTTGAAAATACATGCCTCTGTTCTACGGGCGGGCTCCCGACTTCAAAACTTGAAAATATATGCCTCTGTTCTACGGGTGGGCTCCCGACTTCAGAACTTGAAAATATCCCCGACTTCAGAACTTAAAAATATATGCCTCTGTTCTACGGGCGGGCTCCCGACTTCAACACTTGAAAATGTATGCCTCTGTTCTACGGGCGGGCTCCTGACTTCAACAAAATAGACAAAACAAGGAAAATTTTCTACACCAGTTTGATAACTAGGCACATATTACCAGACATTAATAAGAATTTGAAAATTAAAACTTGAACTGTAGCAACTTTGTTCTCCGGGCGGGCTCCTGATTGCTTAATCTTGAATTATATGCCTCTGTTCTCCAGGCGGGCTCCTGACTTTAACAAAATGGACAAAAAAAAAATTCTGCCCCAGTTTGGAAGCTGATTAATGCTTGTTTTTCCTTTGTGGAAAGTTTCTCTGAAACAACTGAACTTTTCTGCCCCTGTTTCATTCAAAGAAAATTTGTCAGTTTAAAATGGTGGGTAGTTGATGGCATTCTCGCTGAAGGTCCTTCCTCTGCATTGTTTTGTTTTTACTGACTTCCCCGAACCGACCCCGAACTGCTTGACTTTCTGATGGCCTTTCAAACCCCCTGACCTTTGACGACCCAAGTGTTCTATACCTATGCTGTTGTTTCACACCTCTGACCCCTTTATCTAAACCTTTGCACTTCCCACAACATTACCCAATCATTCCACCGATGAAACTTCCGGTGATTCCCTATATTTCATCTTTTATCATGCTGTCTTTAACATGTTCTGACCACGCCGTGCTTTGCAATTTTGGGAATTGGTAGTGAGCTTTGAAATAATTTTTCACTTACTTTGAACTAACATTGAAACATCTTTAGACAGATAAACCCCAAAAGAAAATGAAATGCAATGATATTACGAGTTAAGGATACAAAGAATCCAAAACCGGATGACTGCTAAAAAGAGAAGGAAAAGAAACTTATCTGACCGGAACAGCTGGTACCAATGGTCATGAGATGCATTTCGGACTAATCGGCCTAATCTGTTCAACCAATCAACTTCCACTTGCCATACCTCATTGCCTCGGAATTTCCATAACTTGATCATTTACCCACACCTTAACCTTGTTCATCCTGCGGTGCCTCAAAACAGCTTTCTACCAACAGACCTCTCTCATTTGTTCGCTTTTAACTCACTTTCGCCTTAAGGTGCCCGTGAGGGTTTTCACCAATAAGACTCTCTCATTTCAATTTTTCTCAGCTCATATCGCCTTACGGTGCTTGTGAAGGTTTTCACCAATAAGACTCTCTCGTTTTTATTTCTCTCATCTCCCGTCGCCTTACGGTGCCCGTGAGGGTTTTCACCAATAAAACTCTCTCATTTTTATCTTCCCTGCTTTCACCAGAGTGTTGCCCCTGACATGGATTACCTTTACCTGCTTAACTTGGCATTTCTCAAAGACTGATCAGAAGGTCTTTCTTTGGACCATAACGTGGGCTTTTGGACAGGTTTTAGAAAAGAAGGGTATAAAAGGCTCAAAAACAATTCAAAATGGGTTAAAATTACAACTTTCGGAATCAGATCTTTCACAACAAACACAACTTCTGCCCCAGTTTCTTGCTTGGGGACTTTTGGATTTTTGTTTTGGTGTGACTGAACCTCAGAGAGAGGCTGCCTATGTACCCTTTCGGGATCAAGTCAAACATAGTTCACGTCATAAGAATTACGTTGTTGTTGTGATTTTTCTTTATCTTCTTTTCTTTTCTGTTTTCTGTTCATTTTTTCCTTTCTTTTTCATTTTTGTTTTCTTTTTCTTTCTTTCTTTTTCTTCTTTCTTTCTTTTTTCTTTTCTTCCTCCCTTTTTCTTCTTCACTTATTTATCCTCCACACTTGCGTTTCTGAATTATGACATTGATTCCAAAAGAGGGTTATGAAAGAAAATAAAGAAGGCTCAAAGGTATGACAAAGGATAAAATATTTAGATAGCAGAACAAAACGCCTTTGTCATTTCAATCTTCAAAATATGCCAAATACAAACAAGTACAATCAAACAAAGAAATCATACATAGTATCTATTGACCGCATCAGAATTGATGGCCATTTCTACATATTTTCCTTCTACATCCGTTAGATATAGTGCACCATGAGACAACACACTGGTTACAACAAATGGCCCCTGCTACTTTGGGGCGAACTTTCCTTTTGCTTCAGCCCAATGGGGAAAAATACGTCTCAGCACTAACTGTCCCACTTCAAACATCCTCGAACGCACTTTCTTGTTGTACGCTCTTTCCATTCTTTGTTGGTACAATTGGCCATGACACACTGATGCCAATCTTTTCTCATCGATCAAACTCAACTGTTCCAGGCCGGTTTTGACCCACTCATCATCGTCATGTTCCAATTCATTATCACACTCAATTTCTTAGATTATTACTTCAGAATTAGACTAGCTTTTAAGACTGCGCTGAGGATTCCTCATGCATGTCATGTCATTGATATCAGCATAAAAAGAACTGTACAGAGAAGAGAAGAAAACTGAAACAGAATTAGGAATGAAGAAAGAAAATTGCATTTCATTGAAGATAACAGGGCTTTAACACATCCATTGGACGGAACATAATATCTTAATCACAAACCCTGGAATAATCCAGACAACTAAAGAAAAACAAAACCCACTACCAAGACTCCCTCCGAATAGGAAGAGAAGTAGCTTCCCAACTATTGACTTTTGCACGTGGTCCGACGAACTGCACATTTGCCTTGCCTAACCCTTCCCCTGCTTCAACCATGTTAACCTCAGCGAACAACCTTTCAAAACCCTTATCCAAGTCTCCATCAGTACCAATCAATGACCCCAAAACTTTTGACAATAGCGGCTTGTTGTCCACCCTTTTCAACTGGACTATCGCTTTCCCGCTGGTTAACTTTTCCTTTGAACTGGTTTCACTAGCTTCAATCATCATTACCGTTTTCGAGGGTTTCTTGGGCTCCCCTCACTTGTGTATCAATTCAATCATGTGGGCCACATGGTGAGCCGGCAATGGATTTTGGTTAATGTTTGGTGCCTCTAGGGCCTTAACCTCGATCCGGTGAGTGTCAATGAGCTCTTGCACAACGGTCTTCAGCTTCCAGCACTTTTCTGTATCATGTTCGAGGGCTCCCGAACAGTATTCACAACTTACTGAGAGGTCCATATTTCTAGGAAGGGGATTTGGCGCTTTGGGTTCAATTGGGTTCAACAGGCCTAACTGCCTCAATTTGTGAAAAAGACTAGTATATGACTCTCCCAGTGGAGTGAAAGTCTTTTGTTTCGGTTCCCTCTCATTCCTGAAGGTTTGGTTTGACCGGAAACTTGGTCCCGGGGGATTTCTGTAGGCCTTTGGGGTTGGATAGGTGTTTTGTGGAGCCGGGTACGAATTTTGGGGAGCCAGTGCACGCCATTGCGCGTGAGCTGGAGGCTGGGCATAAGTTTGAGCATAGTGGATGGAAAAATATGGATCTAGCAGTGGGTAGTAGTGTTGTGGAGGGCTGTATGGAATGTAGGGGTAATTTTGGTGGTGAGGTCGAGGTTGGTTGTAGTAAGGTGAAGGGCCTCTAGATCTGGACCAAGCTCCGGACTCAACAGTTGCAACCTCTTCTTTCTTCTTTTTCCCGAGCACGCCCCCAGTGCCACTTTGGATGGCCTGGGTGGTTGCTTTGATTGCTGAATAGCTTATGATTTTATTGGTCTTAAGTCTTTCCTTGACCATACCTCCCATCTTCACAAATTCATTAAAAGACTTGCCAATTGCTGTTACCAAGTGCCCAAAATAAGTCGGCTCCAAAGCCTGTAAAAAGTAGTCAATCATCTCGCTTTCTTTCATTGGCGGGTCGACCCTCACGGCCTGTTCTCTCCAGTGGAACCCATACTCCCTGAAGCTGTCCCCGGGCTTCTTCTCAAGTTTTATCAACGACAGGCGATCTGGAACAATTTCTAGATTGTACTGAAAATAGCAGGCGAATGCTTGTGCCAAGTCATCCCAGGTATACCACCTACCATTGTCCTATTGTGTATACCACTCCAAAGCAGACCCACTCAGACTCTGGATGAAGTACGCCATCAGTAACCCGTCTTTTCCACCTGCCCCTCTCATTTTGCTGTAGTATCCCCTTAGGTGGGCAACCGAGTCACCATGCCCGTCATACAGATCGAACTTAGGCATTTTGAACCCTGCTGGTAACTGAACATCTGGGAACAGACACAAATCCTTATAGGCCACACTTACATAGCTGCCCAATCCTTGCATGTTCCTGAAGGATTGCTCTAGGCTTTTTACCTTTTGAAACATCTCTTCCTGCTCCGGGTTTTTAGGCGGCTTTTCAGTTTCCACCGGGAGCTCAAAGTGAGGGGTGTAGGAATATGGCTCAGGAACTTTAAAGGTAGGCTCAGGAGGGTAGTACTGGCTGTCGTGAGTTTGAAACAGTGGCTCACTGGAAGATCTGGGCAATGTGGCAGGTGGAGGCACCACAAAGACATGGGTGATCGGTGGAGGAGGGTTTTGTTTGGGTGGTGGAGCTTGGGGAGGGTAGGAGGTGGTGCCATAGCTCTGTTGGTAGAAAGGAAAATCTGGAGACGAATTCACAGTAGGAGGCTCCTGAGACTGAGTCAACGGTGGGATATAGGCTGGATTGGCGGGATAAACTGGTGCTGGCTGACCCTTAGCCCAGGCCTGATGTATTTAGGCCATTTGCTGCCTCAACTTATACATCTCTTCCCTCATTGCATTAACATCCACCACCTCTATCTCTTGTGACGGGGCCACAACACTGGTATCTGATTCCTGGCCTGTCATGTTTAGTTTGTCTTTTGACCGGGTGTTGTAGGAATGGGTTGCCAGAATGCCAATCAGCTAACCACATGCCTGGACTTAACATCAACACAACTTGGTTAGTGGTTAGGGCATTAACAGATTTGATAACCGCACGTTTGGGGAATGAATCCACCTAAGCAGTTAACGGTTCTATTATGCATTTGCTCGACTGCTTGCGTCATCCCAGCTTTTCCTTGCAACTTTGTTTGGTTTTCTTTCTTTCTTTTTTTTTCTTTCACTTTTGCCTTTGTTTCCTCTTTGTTCTTATTTTCTCATTCCCTCTTGTTTTTCTTTTTCTTTCTTTTGTTTTTCTTATTTTCTCTCTTTTTATTTTTCTTCCCTCTCTTGTTTTTCACCTCTTTCTTTCTATTTTCTTTCTTGTTTTTCCTCTCTTTTCTTTTTCATTACGGTTGAATCATATGGAGATTGCCTACGTATCATGACCCCGCATGAATCAGACCAAGCGTAGTTCGTGAAAATAAATGTAAAATAGAAGCAAAATATTTTGGGATTTTCAATTTTATTGATATCAAATACTTCGATTACAAAGACTCAAAACTGACAGATTAAAGCAAGAACTAACAGACTACGATGAAAGACGAACTGCAGACTCGAAGAACAACTACATACTCTAATCATGAAAATACAAACTCAAAAATAAACTGACAGATTCCTTCCCCTATATGCCAAATTTAACCAAATGACTGTTTTTGAGAACATGGCCCCTTCCCACTTTCACATGAATTTGAGGTCGGGGAGGATTATTTTATGACACTTCACAAACTTTTCCGTTCTTTTACGAATATAGCCTTTCGACAACTAAAAGATACTCTAAGGCTGTCTCGGCAAGAACGATTTAAGACATCGCCGAAGCTGGATCGGCTTATCTTGACCAAAATTCGAATGGTATTCACTTGACCACTGACTCTTTTTCTTATTTTTCAAATTAAAATAAAAGACCTAGTTTTGCAAACACGGCCTTTCAGCACCTCGGGGATGAAGATTTTAAGGTTGCGTTGGCTAGCCGGCCAAAATCCTAAAAAATGACCAAAGGTGGCTGTTCTCGCAAAAGCAGCCTTCTAACGTCCTTTTGGGGACATTCGGCTTATTTTAACAAGAATGACAACACCTGACTTATTTATGATGAAAATTAAAATTTTGACATTTTTGGCTATTTTTTCAAAGGGGACGTTGGATCCGACGAGGGCTGCCTACGTATCTCACGTCCGGTGAGAATCAAACCTGCGTAGTTTGGGCAAATAAAAGTAACTATTTTCGAAAACAAGACTCTTTTTGCTGGCAAATACACTATTTCTGAAAATAAGACTCTTTTTATATTTTCTTTTCAGTGGCAAACAAACAAACTATTTTGAAAATAAAACTCTTTTTGTTTTGCTTTTCATTGGCAAAAAACAAACTAAAATAAAAACACTTTTCTTTTTGTCATTTTTCTCAAAAATCCGGCAGAGTTTCGGCACTACTTGGACATTGGTTTTTCTAAATAGGTAATTAACTCTCTGCACTGCTATTTCTCTCTTT
This sequence comes from Nicotiana glauca, assembly GCA_026770625.1. Classification (NCBI taxonomy): domain Eukaryota; kingdom Viridiplantae; phylum Streptophyta; class Magnoliopsida; order Solanales; family Solanaceae; genus Nicotiana; species Nicotiana glauca. The sequence continues at coordinate 14,683 of MU759178.1, read as the reverse complement.
TTCCAACTTTTCCCAAATATTCAAAAGCTGGTCAGCATGCGAGTCCGAGACAAATAAATGTACACGCAAAACGTAAGATGCATCAGCATGGTCTTTTTCATTTCAGGTTACCTGTCCCAGACGGACCCAACCCCTGTGTTAAGTCCCCTAAGTCATATGCACATGATGCATATAAGCGTTCCTACTAGGGATCCGGCATGAAGTCAAGTTATTTTAGGTTCAAAACCTGGGTATGTGTTCTAGACTGTGTACCCGAGCGGACAACTCGAGCCGAGGAGCGGCTACATACTGGGAACCAAAAGGTCATCAAGCTTAGTAACTTATCCGGCCTCTTTCGTACTTCAGGGTATGGCACTAATAAAATAGGGAGTCTCAATTAGTAAGCACATCCTTGGAGATTGAGAAGAGAAGGGTTTCGCCATAGTTTGTATACAATTCAGATAATATCAAAGCGGTAAAGCATTTAGCACATTTAGCATGAAACATGTAGGAAAATCAGATAAAGCTAAAGATAACAATTATTCTAAGCTCGAATTCTTAAACCCTGAACCGAAGTTCTGGGTTTGTGTCCCCAGCAGAGCCGCCAGAGCTATCACACCTCCTTTTTCCTACACCCGCAAGGGGGTATAAAGGAGTTTTTTCCAATTAAAGGACAATTGAAACGGAATTTATTTATTAAAGATTCAGAATCGCCACATGGGAGATTAATGGTGTCCCAAGTCACCGGTTTAGAATCCCGAATCGAGGAAATTATTGACTCTATTTAACACTCCGCGAATCAGAAATATGAGTAAGGAATTATGTTAACCCGGGAGAAGGGGTTGTCACACCTCCTTTTTCCGCTACTACACCCGCAAGGGCATAAAGGAGTTTTTTCAATTAAAGGACAATCAGAACGGGATTTATTTATTAAAGTTCAGAGTCGCCATTTGGGAGATTAATGGTGTCCCAAGTCACCGGTTGAATCCCGAACCGAGGAAATTATGACTCTGTTAACAGTCCGCGAATCAGAAATTCGAGTAAGGAATTCTGTTAACCCGGGAGAAAGTGTTAGGTATTCCCGGATTCCGTGGTTCTAGCACGGTCGCTCAACTGTTGTATTTGATTTTATCTGATTTCAAAACATGTTCTAACCTATGTGTCTTTTATTAGTAAATCGCCTTTATTTTTATTTTTAATAAGAATTGCAATGTCGTGAAAATGCGTCTGGAACCACGTCGCACCAGTGCACCCGTGGTTTTTGACACATTTTGACTTCATTGAGATTTAGATTTGGGTCACATAAATGTGCACCTGTATTTAGGAAGGTAATATTATTAAAATATGTGCCTAAAGCAACTACGCGTTTATTATCTTTGGAGAAGACCATGAAATTCGCTAAACGGCCCATCCTGAAGTCTAAAATTAATACAATATTTATTGAGGGTCCCGCAATTGCATTTAGTTTGGCGAGGCTCGTCTCATTTATTATTTTAAAGGACAAACCTAAAGCGACTATGATTTTCTATTTTTATTTTGTCTATAAAATAAAAAAATCCTAGTTAACAAAATTCAGTTATTTCCAATGAGCCAAAGGCCGTCCAGCTACAGGCCCAAAATTCAATACAGGCATGTGGATGAAGTTTCTAACAATCATAAATAATGGGCCTGAAGCCAGCCCAAACCGAGCAAAAGCAGAGGCCATGTTTCAATTTTACCCATACGATTATCCAAATTCTTATGAATGCATTCGACGGATTTTCAGCAACAAACACTGTATTCTTATTTCAGTTGACATGCTATTGACTATCCATTAAAAGCTTGGCTTCATATCTAATTTTCAAAAGATTCTATGCCTAATTCACGTGAACCACTCTTAACAATGACAATTATATGCTCATTTGTTGATTTTAACTAAGTCTTATCTTAATAAACACAAAGAAAAACTAAAACTAATTATATTCTCACACAGCCCATTACTCGAAATTAATATGTTTGAAACTCAATTACCATACAAACCAATGCCTATCACAGATTTTGAATTAATTCCTATCTCAACATATTTCCTAGGTATGACCACTTAAACAGTAAACTAAACTAATTATTGTTTACTAACACATTGCAATATACTATTCATCCTGACGTTATAAATTTACAAATTGAATCAAAAAGGGACGGACAACAGTAAGATTATCTACGCAGCATTTTTCAGAAGTTTAAACTCCTTTGAATTATCTAAGGCTTGAAAATACAAGCACAACAATAGTAATTTAAACATATGTACCCAAGTATGCACAGTTCAGTCAATCTAATTAACAGTCCTATTATTACATACTTCAATTAAATTCAATCAGGCAAGCTTAAATGTGACTACAATATTCAACCACAAATCACAATAAAATCTATTCAATCATAGCGAAACAACAGATCCACAGCCAGAATTGGTTTCGATGTTTATTTCATGTTGTCAACAGTAAGCAGATACATCAAAGTCAGCTCAAAGGTGAACCTGAAAAATGTAACACAAGGAGAATAGAGTAGATCAGGAGGTCAGCAGCAGGAATTAGCAGATTCAATCGAACAGCCCAGCAAATGTCAACAGGAAAACCAACTACGATAGTAAATGATTCAAATAGACTTGAATAACAGTAAAATGACTCAACAGGCACCCAAGCTCCTTCGAAATTGAACTTAACTAATTCTGAATAGTCACTAATGTAAAACTGACCAAAAAATAACTCTGAATGCCTCTAATAAACTCAGAAATAGAACAGAATATGAGACATTCAAGTAAAACTTGAAAATGAACTCAATTATCAATGAAACAGTAAACTTTTTTTTATTTTTGGTTTTTCAGAGATTTTCTATTATTTTTTATTTCTTTTTTTGAATATTTGAATTTCAAAACTCAGATTTGGAAAATGCGAGGGAGATCTATGAAGGGGGCTTAGGAGGCTGAAAACTTCTGGTAATTTTCAGGAGTCTCTAACTTGTTAAAGAAAGCATTGGGGTTGCCTTTTATAGGCAACAAATAGGGCAGAATATTCTGGAATCTTTAACACATTTTTCCCTCTTTTTATTTCAGATTTTACCTATTAAACCTTCAATTTCTAACTTGTTTCTCAAGTTACTGCCCTAAGTTTGCTAAAGTCTATACTAAAGTCCTATTCTAGAAGGCCCTAGGGTATTCTTTTAACTATACAATACCTATACTGCCCTTACCTTAGTGTTGAATTTACCAATCTTAATAAAACTACCCTTTCTTATGCCCAAATTACCCTTAAAAACTCCCTGAAATTTCTAACCTTATCTCATACAACCTTGACTAACCATGGTTAACAATTACTCAACAGTTTTAAACGTTTAGCATCAGAATCAAATCCAAATCCTAATTCAAACTAACTTAATGAATTTCAGGTTACCAGTTATCAAAATCAGTATGAAATTAAGCAATACAAATATCCAAACAAATAGAAATTGATCAAATTTAAACTAATTAGAAATCCAGACCTAGAATACTAACTATGAATTACAACAGAAAATATGCTAAAAGAAATCAAACGTAACAAAACTATGCTACTGAATCGCATCAAGGGCAGAACACATTACTAAAAAAAATGCAAACAAAAAACCTAATTAATTACTTACACTTATAAAAAAATGAAAAGAAGTTATTAACTAATCATGAAGCCATAGAATTCTCAAACAAAAAATGAACAATATAACCAAACAGGATGCGGAAACTTACTGATCTTGAACTCTATACAAATTGCTCTTCGAAATTGGTTTCCAGTTGATATTATAGGTCTATTCTGTCAAGAATAGGCCTATAATATTAACTAGAACCCAATCGCCTTCGAAAATCCCCACAACAGGCTTGAACTTTATGAACCCTAGATTTGAGTTTTGGTGAGTTTCAGCAGGATTTGAAGAGTTTTGTTCAAGGATTAAGGATGAGGGGACCCTAGGGTACGAATTTGGGGGTTATTGGACGAATTTGTGTTTTGACCAAAATTTTGATCCAATATTCGAGACAAATGGCTAGGATTTGAAGAATATGGTCTTGGGGGTTTGAAAGAGGAGGAAAAGGAGAGTAAGTGGTGAAATTTTGGGAGGATTTGGGGCTTCGCCGCTGATTTTCTGCCCGCGGCGCTGGGGCGGAGAACGGCGGAGACAGGGCGGTGTTACACCGGCGGCCAGAGGCGGAGAATAGGTACGAGGAGGGTGATATATGTTTTGTAGGGTTTTTAGATTAATTGGACAGTTTTATGTGTTGTTTTCAACCGATGAGAACCGTTGGATTGATGAAACTAGACGGTCCGAATTTATCGACGCCAAACGACGTCGTTTAGGAAGAAGGGGTATTTGGACCGGGTAATGGAAAATTGGGCTGTGGACTGGGGGTAGTATTTGGTTTGTTTGGGCTGGATGTTAATTGGAGCAGCCCAAATGTGAAGCTCTTTATTTAAGGAAGGCTATTTTCTTTAATAGTTTTCCCTTCTTTTTATTTTTCTTTATTTTTAATTTTGTATTTTTATTTATATTTTTTTGATTTTGTTAAAATGCTAAATTCAAACTAGAGTCCTAATTTATTTCCAAAATGAAACTAATTAATTCCTGAAAATTGATTAACTCCTATTTAACGCAAACTCAAGACAATTTCAATAATTAACAATTAAAAATGCAAAAGAGGGACTATTGTGTTATTTTCTTTAAATTTTGTTCTAAAATAACTTAACCACTACATAATCCTAAAATATGAAATAAGATCCTAAATGCAAATGTCATGCGTATTATTTTTTATTTTTCATATGCACAAATAAAATGCAAACAATTAACAGAAAATAACACAAAATTCACGAAGCGTAAAATAATGAAAGAAATCATTTTTGTTTGAATTTTTGGGAGTAATTCACTTAGGGCAAAAATCATGTGCTCACGGGGGTTAAGCATTTCCGAGTTCTGTGGTTCTAGCGCGGTCGCTTAAACTGTTATAAATGGATAAATATATGATTTTAATACATGTTTTAATCTGTATTTTTTAACTTTAAACCGCTTTTATTAATATTTTTTAAAGAGAATTGCAACGTCGTGAAAACATGTCTCGAGTTACGTCACATAAATGCACCCGCGATTTTTGACATATTTCAACTTTGTTTGGATTTGGATTTGAGTCACATAAATGTGCACCCGAGTTTAGGAAGGTAACATTATTAAATGACGGGCCTAAAGCGACTAGCGTATTATTAACTTTGCAGGAGGCCATGAAATTTCCTAGATGGCATGTCTCAAGATCTAAAGTATTTTTACTATAGTTAAGAGGGCCACGCTATTTATGATTTTATTTGGCGCGGCGCACCTCGAATATTTTAAAGGATATCCTATAAGGACTATAATTCTTCTATTAATGACTATATCTATAGCCCAATTTAATTTCATTAATAATTGCCTGAACGGTCCAAAACCCGTACCAGAACCTATGGTGGATTAGGTTTTCGTCACATTGGGCCTCAACTAAACCCAAATAGAAAGAGACATTAATCAGCCCAGATCCTGAGAGGCCAATTAAACATTCAGGGCTAACGCCGGCCCAAATGAGAGGCTAATTACAACTGAGCGGGGCTGTACATCAGCAGAAACTGAGGCCCACATTACTCAGAAATAGGCTGTTAAGCCTTGTTCCGTTAACATACCCCAATCAAAACTGGAACTTGAAGAAATTCAAACGAAAAAAATAATGCTGAACTTATTTCAAGTTGTTCAAATTGTATCCAATACTTGCTGCAAATAATTTTAGAAACAGAGACGGGATGACTAAACTAAGGTGATTACTAATAATATGGAGGTATCAAACTCAAAATATTCAAGCCCTTATTCTATTCCAACTTCAACCTATCAGGCTAGTATGATACATTATTCTACTAATACTTGTTCATGCAAACAACTGCAATAGGCAGTCCTATTGATACGAACTAAAAAAAATCGAAACAGTCCAATCATATCAACCTAATACAGCCCAGTTTTAATTACAGAAATTAATTATTGGATGATAACGTGTGAATTGACATAATCAGAATTAAAATCCATTACACAGTCCAGATATTCAAACCAGTTATACAGTCCGTAGTTGATTACATACTATAATAGAGTTCTAATCAATTACAAGTCAAAAAGCAAAGGAATTCAGCAAGAGAGGCCTGATCAGCACTTCATTTCATTTCAAAAGCCTGGGAAATACAAGATGTGTACCTGAAGGTCAAAAATAACTAGGAGAAATGGTCAGCACAGCAACAACAGCAACCAGAATTTACTAAGCAACCACAAGCTCGAACTCAACCAGAAATAGCTTCAACCCAGTAGACGTTTCACACCAAATCAGACAGAAAACTAATCAAAGTAGCTTGAATAACACCAAACGAAGTTGAAAATACACCCAAAACACACTCTGAAACTTCAACAGCTGATCACAAGGAATTTCATGCTATTTTTTCATATTTATCTAGGCTAGAAATTCGAGACAGTTGCTAAAAACTGGAAAATGATCTAACGAACTAAATGTAACAGTATTTTTTGGGATTTTATGTAACTTTTTTTTGTATTTTTGAAAGAACTAAGACCTAAGGGAGCTTCAGAATTTCAGATCTGGTTTTGGTTTTGAATTTCAAATTTTAGATTCTAAACTTGTGGAGATTTTGGGGGAAATTTTTCAGAGATTGAAACTTGTAGAATTCTTTTTTGGGGGGAATTTTAGATGGCAGAAAACTTCTGAATTAAGGCATTATCTACTGGCTTTTATAGGCAAAACTAAGGGGGAAGCTTTAGATTTTCAGTTTTCATTTTTAATCCTTTCTTAATTTTTATTTTTGCTTAAATATCCCTAAAGGCTGACTTGTGTTTCAAGTTATCTTACTAAGTTTTCTAGAATTCTAAATTGAACCCCACTCTGTAGTGTTCTAGAGCTTCTAATTGAGTTAGTAAAGATTCCCTATTCTAAATTGCCCCAACTACCCTTGACTTATCCTGAGAATTGCTAATCCTAGTCAAACTAACCCCATCCCCTTAACCTTAGTCTACTAACCCTAGTCAGCCTTTGACTGTAATTAAACTAACTACTCTAATTTCAGCTACATCCAAGCAACTAATCTAATTAAAGACAACAATTGGAGATTACTAACTAAATCAAAACACACAATTAAACTATCATAAAGGATCACAAAATAGAATTTAAACATACTAAAACAATTAAAACATCACCCGAACTGAGTCAGTCATGAATAACACAAAGATTGAACTAAAAGAAAATCAAAAACTCATGATAATAGAATCAAGCATAACAAAGAAATAATCAAACTAAGAAAAAAATTCACTGAGTCATGAATCAACTCATCCTAAAGCAAGTTAATGGCAAACATCCTAAACCGAAAATAAAACTCAGAGAGCAAAAAATCATGAATCAAAGCAACAGAAAAACAAATAAGAAAAATAAATAAAGAGGAAAAAAATACCTCAACTCGACTAGTAGCCCTTCTTGATAAATTCAGACCGTAATCATCCCTAATTAGGTGTTTCTATGAGAAAACACCTAATTAAGGGCAATTATGGCCCGGACGCCCTTTATCCCCAAATTGTAGTCATTAGGGTTCTTGGTCAATTTTTGATTTAAGATTCGAAACGAATGGGGATGATTCGAAGGCTTAGGGTTGTGGATTTGGGATGAGGGATGTAAGGAGAGTGTATGGTGTTAGTTTGGACGTGTTTGGGGAAAGTAGGATTTTTGACCGAGATTTAGACCTAAGATTCGAAGGGTTCTGTTGATCTTTAAGGGAAAATGGCCATGGATATGGAAAAGGGAGGAGTAAAGGAGCATGGGATGTGAATTTGGGGTGATTTGGAGCATCGCCGCTAGCGGAGGCTATTTTCAGTCGGCGGCGGACGGCGGAGAGTGACAGACGTTACAGGGGTACGAGGAAGGAGATGTTTGTCTCTGAATTTTCTGAAGAGTTTTGGATACTTTTATCTAAAATTAGAGATTGAAGCCGGACCGTTGGATTAGAGCGGATGGAAGGCCAGATTTGACGACATGAAACGACGTCGTTTCATTAAAGGGGGGGCAGGCCGGGTTGAGACTCACTTTGGACCTAGACTGGGGTGTGTTTAGTCCGATTTTGGGGTCTCATCTTGGGTTGAAATACATCTGGCCCAAATTCGACCCTTTTTAATTTTTTATATTTGTTTTCTTTTCTTTTCTCTTTTTTTTTATTTTGTATTTATGTTTTCTGATTTCTATTAAATGCCAAATTAAAAATAAAGACCCAAATTAACTTCTAAAATTATATTACTCAATTTCCAATAACACTAATTCCTAATTAAAATGCAAACTAAGACAATTAAAAATATAAGTGCAAAAGAACCATTTTTTGTTATTTCTTTATTTGTTTGTAATATTAATTACTAATTAATCCTAAAATGCAAATGCCAAGTGTATATTTTTTATAGTTTTCATTAATTAAATTGCACAAACAAAATACAAACAATTAACATAAAATGTCACAAAAATCCACAAAATTATAAAATAATAAAATAAATCATTTTGTTTGAATTTCTGGGAATAATTCATATAGGGCAAAAATCACGTGCTCACACCCCACACAAGGTTAGATAAGCCACTCACCTTGAACCGGCTCAAATCAACTCGAAATCACGCCTTTGCCACGAGTATCCGACTCCAAATAGCCCAAAAATATTAAATTCTTTTGCATAATATAAATAACATCTCGAGCAACTGATTCTACTATTTAATTCAAAGCTAATGCGTGATTTTATATAAAATGACCAAAATGTCCCTCAGGCCAACGTCTTGGAATCGGGTGAAATTTATATTTTTAGAAACCTCATACTCTCACGAGTCTATACATAATAAGAACACTAAAATAGGAGTCCAATGACCCCCCAAATCCTCGACTAAAGGTCTAAGAACTTTTCCCCCAATTTCCACCACAATTTCGAATCAAATGATGAAATTAACTAAATATTGATGGAATATAACTAGAAAGGGTTAAAGAATCGTTACCTAGAGATCTCCTCTTCAAATCCCTCTCAAAATCGCCCTCTCCCAAGCTCCAATTCGATTTTCGAACTTCTGAATCCAAACCGTCGAAATTTCATATTTCTGCCCAGCTAATTCCGCATCTACGGTCCCGCTTCTGCGGACTAAAATGTCGCATATGCGACTTTCATCAAAGAGCCCAGGAGCCGCATTGGTGGTTCTTCTTTCGCAGATGCGAAACCGCTTCTGCGGTTAAACTTCCGCATCTGCGGAACCTGAAGTGCCACCCAAAATCTGCATTTGTGGCAAACCGCAGATGCGAAAACATCAGAAGCAGCAAAAATATGCAATCTCTTAACTTCAAAACCTTTCCGTCAACCATCCGAAATCAACCCGAGGCCCCCGGGACCTCAACCAAAAGCACGAATAACACCTAATACCTCACTCAAACTTGTGCCAATCCTTAAACCATCTAAAACAACATCAGAACCTCAAATTAATCAAGGAGTTAAGCCTAAGAACTCCAAATTTCCTCAAAATACGCTTTCGATAAAAAAACCGAACCAAACCACTTACGAATAACCTCAAATTTTGCACACACACATAACAAAGCTACAGAAACTCTCGAAATTCCATTCTGACCCTCGGATCAAAATCTCACTATCGAACCGAAAACTTCAAAATTTGAACTTTTGGCATTTCAAGGATAAATTAGATACGGACCTCCAAAACTCAATTCGACCATGCCCCTAAACCCGAAATCACCTAACGGAGCTAATAGAACCATCAGATTTCCATTCTGAGGCCGTCTTCACACTATCCTGACTATAGACTACTTTCCAACACTTAAGCTCTCATTTAAGGACTAAGTGTCCCAAAACTCTCCGAAACTCAAAACCGAACATCCCGGCAAATCAAAATAGCATAAATAAACTTGGGGGAAGCAGTTAATAGGGGATCAGAGCACAAATTCCAAAAATGACCGGCCGGGTCGTTACATCCTCCCACACTTAAACGTTCGTTCGTCCTCGAACGAGCATAAAGACATACCTGAAGTAGTGAAAAGATGAGGGTACTGGCTGCGCATATCTTGGTCGGTCTCCCAGGTCGCCTCCTCGACCGGCTAACCCCGCCACTGAACCTTCACTGATACAATGTTCTTTGACCTCATCTTTCTAACCTGCCTGTCTAATATTGCCATTGGCTCCTCAACATAGGATAGATCCTTGTCCAACTGGACTAAACTGAAATCCAACATGTGCGATGGATCACCATGATACCTCCAGAGCATCAAAACATGAAATACCGGGTGAACTCCTGCCAAGATAGGAGGTAAGGCAAGCTCATAAGGAACCTCCCAAACTTGCCTCAATATCTCAAAAGGGCCAATAAACCTCAGACTCAACTTTTCTTCCCAAATCTCATAATGCCCTTCATAGGTGAAACCGGAAACAATTGTTGTTCTCCAACCATATAGGAAACATCATGAACCTTCCGGTCCGTATAGCTCTTCTGTCTGGACTGGGTTATATGGAGTCTATCCTGAATCACCTTAACCTTCTCCCAAGCATCCTAAACTAAGTCTGTTCCTAATAATCTGGCCTCATCCAACTCGAATGAACCCACCGGTCTCTGGTGCAAATTAAGATCCTTCTACTTGAACAGATGTTGCAAACTCCGATGATCGGTATAAATCTCACAAGGCACACTGTACAAATAATGATGCCAAGTCTTTAAGGCATGAACAATAGCAGCCAACTCAAGGTCATGGACAGGATAATTCTTCTTATGTTTTTTCAACTGTCTGGATGCATAGGAAATCACCCTACCGTCCGACATCAATACCGCTCCAAGGCCAATCCTAGAGGCATCATAATAGACAGTATAAGACTCTGAACCTGTAGGCAATACTAAACTTAGGGTTGTAGTCCAAGCTGTCTTGAGCTTATGAAAGCTCGCCTAACACTCTTCCGTCCACTGGAACGGAGCACCCTTCTGGGTCAATCTGGTCATATGGACTGCAATCGATGAAAACCTCTCCACAAAACGATGGTAGTAATTCACCAAGCCAAGAAAAATGCGGATCTCTATTGCTGAGGATGGTCTGGGCCAACTCTGTATGGCCCCTATTTTTTTCGGATCCACCTGAATACCCTTACTAGACACCACGTGGCCTAAGAATGCCACTCAATCCAACCAAAACTCACATTTTGAGAACTTAACATATAACTTCTTCTCTCTTAGAGTCTGAAGCATAGTCCTCAGATGTTGCTCATGATCTTCCCAACTCTGGAAATACACCAAAATATCATCAAATAAAAAATTGATAATTGTGTCAAGATATGACCAAAATACACTGTGCATCAAATGCATAAAGGTTGTTGGGGCATTGGTTAGCCCAAATGACTTAACAAGGAACTTGTAATGACCATACTAGTCCTAAAGTAGTCTTCGGGATATCTGGCTCCAGAATCCTCCACTGATGGTAACCTAAGCGCAAGTCAATTGTAGAAAATACTTGTGCGCCCTGAAGTTGGTCAAAAAGATCATCAATACGAGGCAAAGGAACAACGGTTTTTCACTGTAACTTTGTTCAACTGGCGATAATCAATACACATGCACATAGAACCATCCTTCTTTTTCACAAATAGCACAGGAGCTCCCCCAAGGCGATACACTGGACCGAATAAAACCCTTATAAAGTAAATTCTTGTAACTGATCCTACAACTTAACGGAAGGTCTCACCTCATCCTTAGGCCATAACCTTAGGACAGGACCCAAACTTCAACATTTGAAATTTGTCATAGGATCCGAGTTCCAGATCATCACATTACATTAGTCTTATTTCAACACACTTCGTCTTTTAATAGCGCTTAAATACTTCAAAATTTTTCTGGGATGTTACATTCTCCCCCACTTAGGGTCATTAGTCCTCAAATACACAACATAACTTATCTCTTTATTCACACATCTTAATGTCCCAAAAATTTTCTAACTCCCAAATTTTTCAAAAATTTCGGCAGAGTCTCCCCTGTAATTGGGACTATCCACCTGTCACAGTAACACCAAAACAACTCCTAACCACACATCCACAACTCAACCAATCACCATAATGTATATATCAACAACGCTAAACTCCGTATTACAAGTACGACATTATCATAATGATATTTGGACCTGAAACACATCATTTGTATGCCGATAACCATGTCTCTGGCCATAATAGTTGTTCATAAATCACAACATTGCCAATTAATCTTATGTTAAAAAACTCTCATTTCAAACCTCCACTTGACATACAACGAGGCAGGGAGACCTCATAATTACTTACCCAAATTAACGAGTCACATTTAACGCCACCAGGGCGCCCATCTCATAGGCTAAGACTCAACGTTTACAACACAGAAATGGCTGAATATAAATAGAAAATATACAAGAATTATCAAATAAGCCTAATAGGCATGATTCCATATTAAAATATAATACAATTTTTTTTTCATAAATGGAGAATTTTAAAAACATAAACTTTTCACCACCAGGACCTCGTCCTTATATAACATGCACCGCAGCTTGTAGCCTGATTTAAAATATTTCACATTATATAAAAATGTCAGGATCTCATCCTCAACTCTGAATCACAAGTATTTGCATATTGTGCCAACTGAAATTTTTCATTTCCTTTCTTTCTTCTTTTAAAATAATTTTCGTCAAACAAAATCAGAACATATAATGAACCCTCATACCGATAGGGCATATAATTCACAATTGAATTTAATTATCCTGAAATCACATCAACTCACTGTAGTAAGTAATAGAAAATCACTTTTAGCCTCATAGCTATTCTTACTGACCAACACATAATGATAGAAATAGTTATCTCCATCTAATAACCCAACGTCAGTATCCACATAAGTAGATTTTAGGATTACGAAGCTCACTCATGAGTGGAGCATATTAAGAGGACTTGCCTCGATACTCAGAATTGAATCGATTTAATGAAATTTTTACTTTATAATCACATCAACATCGTACTCTTAATGACACCATCTGGTGTAGCGACATCAACCATACCATAGCAATTATATCAATGGGTCCTACCTCTTCGGCGCCATCTACCCGCTTGTTCTCCATCTCTAACTTGTAGCGTATGTAGATTAGTAACTATAATGGAGAGTGTGGACTGAGTGTTTTGATGAAATAGATTACTCCCAAGTCTAGTACAATCTCTCCTGATGCTCCTAGTATCACCACATTCATAACACCCAATTGCAGTTCGGCTGCTCATACTGAGTCTGTGCCGGAATAACCATTGTGGGAATCTTATACTAGTGGTGCATTAAAAGATGACTGTCCTAAGTGAGTTCCCTGATTAACTGGAGCACTACGAGTATTCTGAAGTTGTTTCCATGTCCCTGCATCATCCCATACAAATCTCAGCATTTACTCATATACAAGTTTTATAGGACCTTTGGACACCACAAAAATACATCTCAAGCCAAGACTGATATGACACATGACCCCGAAATTTGATCGTTGATAGTGGACTCCCTTCACTTGGCGCAAAGCCATAAGATACTTTCTTATGGCTTTGATAATCCACAATACTCACCTTTATCGCTCGTAAGACACCATCATAAGACACCTCAAGCCATTCTTTTGGCACATGTCATCTTTATGACAGTTAAACTCACTTCCTCCAGTATCACGGCTGCTAGTTGTACTCTCCGCTAAATAGAAATCTCATATGAACCACATAGCCTCTATTACTACCAACTATCTTCAAATCTACATCCACCTTGTGACAGTACACTACCGCGTCGACTTACCACAAACCACAATAACTTCCCCGACGGAAAAACTTCCTCAGGTCTTTAACATGATTATATTGTTTTCTCGACTTTATAATCACATCATCTACATAGACTTCGATTTCCCAATGTATCATATCATGGAACATGGTGGTCATCGCCCTCATATATGTTGCCCCTGCATTTTTCAACCCAAATGGCATAACCTTGTAACAATACGTCCCCCAAGGTGTGATGAATGCCGTATTATCTGCATCTTCCTCATCCATTAAAATCTAGTGATAACCAGCATAACAATCCATGAAGGAACCGATCTCATGTTTGGCACAATTGTCAATCAATATATGAATATTTGGCAGTGGGAAATCGTCTTTTGGACTCGCCTTATTGAGATCACGGTAATCAATGCACACTCTGGTCTTCCCATCCTTCTTAGGTACAACATTAGCTAACCAGGTGGGATACCGGGTGACCCGGAGGACCTTCGCATCAAACTGTTTGGTAACCTCTTCTTTGATCTTCACAGTGATATCTGTTTTAAATTTCCTCAGCTTTTGCTTGACCGGAGGGCATTCGGGGTCAATGGGCAATTTATGGACCACCAAGTCGGTACTTAAACCCGGCATATCGTCATATGACCATGCAAAAACATCTTTGTACTCAAGCAATGATTTGATTATTTCTTCCCTTAGCGGAGCTTCCAAATGAACACTTATTTTTGTATCCCGAACATTCTCCTGATCCCCTAAATTGATTGCCTCTGTATCATTCAGGTTAGGTTTGGGTTTTTTCCTCAAATTGACTTAATTCTTTACTGATTTCTTCAAAGGCTTCCTCATCATCATATTC
>MU759176.1:9252-22220 GCA_026770625.1 Nicotiana glauca | reverse complement strand
AAGTGTGTTAAAGGCCACAGGCGTACTGGTACGATGTGGTCCGAAATACATTTTCACGACGTTGCAATTCTTATAAAATAACAATAATAATATTAAAAGCGGTTAAAAATTAAAATTTGCACATAAATTAAAGCATGTTATAAAATGAGATAAATAAGCCAAATATGACAGTTGAGCGACCGTGCTAGAACCACGGAACTCGGGAATGCCTAACACCTTCTCCCGGGTTAACAGAATTTCTTAACCGGATTTTTGGTTCGCGGACCGTTAAATAGAGTCAAACCTTTCCTCGATTCGGGATTCAACCGGTGACTTGGGACACCAAAAATCTCTCAAGTGGCGACTCTGAATCTTAATAAATAAATCCCGTTTCGATTGTCCTTTAATTGGAAAAACTCCCTTTACCACGCCCTTCGCGAGGTGCGGTAGCGCCAAAAGGAGGTGTGACAATAACCACACAGGAATGATGGACACGATCTTCTAGAATCTCCCATAAGTGTGGACACATATACAAGAGCACTAAAGGAATCACAGGGCACAACCAAATATGAAGCAAAGTAAGATGACACATAGGAGTAGGTAGACCCTGGATCAAATATAACTGAAGCATCTCTACTGCAAACTGAAACAGTACCTGTGATAACAACATTAGATGACTCAGCCTCAAGCCTGGCTGGAAAAGCATAACATCGGGCCTGGGCCCCACCACTCCAAACCATATCTCTAAGACGGTCTCCTTCTTACTGGCCTCCACCTCTAGCAGCCTGGTCTCAATCTCTAATGGCCTGAACTCCACCTCTAGAGGCTTGACCTCCACCGCTAGCGGCCTGATCTCTACCTCTTGCTCCCTAACCCCTACCTCTACCTGGATGAGCAGACATTTGTGCACCCAGTGCTGAAATCATGGCACGAGAACTCTGCTGCTGTAGAGGAATGCCCAATAATCTCGGACAAGTCCTCCTAGTATGTCCATGGCCACCACACTCGAAACATCCATCCTGATAATGTGGCCATGGAAACTGAGACTGACACAGATAGGCTGGCTGACCACAGTAATAACGTTGAATAGGAGGTGCACTGACAGGAGCTAGTGGTGCACTGTAGGCTAGCTGATTAGAATAACGCATGTGAGGACCACGACCACCTCAAGAACTATAGGATAACTGGAGTGTTGAATGAAACAACTCAGGAGGATAACCTCTACCAAAAGTACCTCGAACTCCAGATGAGGCCCCATTGAATCCACCAGAGTGATGCAGCCTCTTGTCAGAGCCCTGACCACTCCCCTGAGTTAAAACCATCTCAATTCACCTGGAAACATTGGCTGCATCCTGGAAGGAAATCTCACTCCCAATCTCCTTAGCCATCTGCAATCTGATAGGCTGAGCAAGACCCTCAATAAACCTCCTCACCCTCTCTCTTTCTCGGTAGGAAGTAGGAGAATAGAAAATCGGTCTTATACTGAGTTACAGTCATAGAACCCTATTGCAGACGTTCAAAATACCTCTGATAGTCCTCTCTCTGAGTGATAGGAAGGAACTTCTCAAGAAATAACTGAGAGAACTGGTCCCAGGTAAGAGTCAGCGACCCAGCTGGTCTAGCCAAAATATAATCCCTCAACTATTTCTTGGCGAATCCCAACAGACAAAATGCAGTAAAGTCGACCCCATTGGTCTCCACTATCCCCATGTTCCGTAACACCTCGTAATAGTTATCCAGATAGTCCTAGAGATCCTCTGAAGATGCATAGTGAACCAGGAAAATCTTGGTAAACCTATCAAATATCCATAAATCCTCAAAAGACATAGTCGATCCATCACCTGTCTGTGCTGCAACACCTGACAGAATTACTCCAATGGGCTTAGCTGCTAGAGTTTGAAACCAAGGAGCCATCTGCTCCGGAGTGTGGGTTGCGGGAGTCTGTGCTCCTACCCTAGCCTGAGTAACGGCTGGTGCTACAATAAATGTGTCGTCCTGTGCCACACTCTCCATGAGGCCCAGTAGACGGACCAAAGCATCCCGAAGTACTAGGGTAGAGATAAACCCCTCTAGATCCTGAGGTGGCCCTGCTGGAACGGTCTAGGCTGGAGCCTCCTCATCAAACTCTACCTGAGGCTCCGATGCTGGTGCTACTGCTCGAGCTCTAATCTGAGCCCTACCTCTATGTCGGCCTAAGGCACGGCCTAGGACTCATCCTCTTGCCTTCGTAGGAGCTGCCACTAGGTGCTCTGGTTGCTGCTTAACTGAAAAAGCGGTTCGTGTTCTCGCCATCTGCAAAATCATCTGCGAAAGAACAAGAGTAGAGAGTTCAATTAGCATTGAGAGAACGAAATCGCACGACAAATAAGGATTGAAGTTAAATTGTTCCTAAACTCTGTAGCCTTTGTGGGATAAGCACAGACATCTCTGTACCATTCCCTCAGACTCTACTAATCTTGTTCGCGAATCGGGAGACCTAGGCAACCTAGTGCTCTGATTCCAACTTGTCACGACCCTGAATCTCCACCATCGGGATCGTGATGGCGCGTAACATCATAATTGCTAGGCAAGCCAACATTAGAGGTTTAACTAGACACATCCTTTACTTTTCAATAATTATCAATCAATAAGCTAAAACCAGTAAAAATAAATGCGGAAGTAAGTAAATAGCCTCTTTGTTTATAAACCATTACCAATACTACTACTATTACTATCTAGAATCTGATATCACAATTCATGAATGCACTAAGATTTGCTATAAATATTTGTTCGAAAAAGGATAAAAATCTGCAACTAGGGCATGCAAACGCCAGCAGGACTAGCTTGGGTCTCCTAGTTGAAAAATCTGCAACCAACCTCTCGATCAGCCACTACATGCTCCAAATTCTACAAAGAAAGTACAGAGTATAGTATCAGTACAACCGTCCCCATTTACTGCTAAGTGCCGAGCCTAACCTCGATGAGGTAGTGACGAGGGTACGATGGGGCATTTACAATATAACCTGTATACCACGTATAATAAAATCAGAAAGAAGGAGAGGATAAAATAAAGTTGTAACTTGCAAGGAATGAATACAGTTCTCGAAACATATCATTAGTGCTCAGTTATAACCAATCCTTAAGTACAATTTAAGACTACCGTTCAACTAACATAGTCAAAGGAAAACATAAGCATAAAGATTGTTGCGGCGTGCGACCCGATCCCACCATATCACAATAGCCCACAATCATTGTTCACCCTTATCTCACCACAGTCTACCCTTATTGCACTTGTTGTGGCATGAAATCTGATCCCACCGTATCACAATAATCGCAATCACAGTTCACTCTTATCTCACCACAATCCACCCAAATCACAATTGTTGCGGCGCATAACTCGATCCTACCATATCAATATCATTTACTTAGCAGGTACAAAAATTACACACTTCACATCACATAACTCTTCACAAGGTTCAACTTCAAACCAAATCATTTAAAAGATTATACACTACAATACTTTACACAAGTAATATTACTCAGCGAGACCAATCCATAATATACCTTGAAAGTACCAACAACCAGATCAAACAATAATAGGCGACAACGAAGCTACAAAAGAACTAACACTTCCAACAAAAGATATAATGTCTAACAAGTTGCAATTAGGCATTGAATTACAAGTAAAGCGTGTAACAGTTAAGGCATGAAAAGACAATATAAGAAGAACGGGAAGAAAACAAGCAAAATAGATATATTGGTGGTGTATAGGTACTCATCACCTCATCTATACACCACTCACATGGATTTCATATAGCAAATAAGTCAAGGTTTCCTAATCCCTCAAATCAAAGTTAGACACCACACTTAAATCGCTTCACGGGCCACTCAAGGCTCAATTACTGTTTTTCCTCTAGTACCTCCAAACCACTCGTATCTAGCCATAATTAAATTAATAACATCAATTATTTCTAACGGAACCGACTAAGATGCATAAATTTAGATTTCTCAAACTTTCTCCCAAAAAAGTCAAAAATTGACCCCATACCACTTGTTGAAAACTCGAGGTTCGGACAAAAATCCATTCACCCCTGAGCCCGGATATGTAATTACTTTTGAAATCCGACACCAATTTGAGGTCTAAATCTCAATTTCCCAAAAATCCTTAATTTTACTCAAACCCCCAATTTCTACCACAAAATCCTAGATTTTTTGTTGGAAATTCATGAAATGTGATGGGAAATTGAAAGAAAGTGGGTTAAGATCACTTACCAAAAATTTGGGGAAGAATTGGTCTTGGGAGACTTCAAAGATTTCTAAGTTCAAAAAATTATGTAGCTTATCCGAAACTCACCCAATCCTTCAGGGCTTCAAATCAAACATGCACACAAGTCTTAAAACAAAATATGAACTTGCTCGCAGAATCAAATTGCCAAAGTAACACCTAGAACTGCGAAATTAGCACCAATTCAAATGGAATTCTCAAGAAGACTTTGAAATTTCTATTTTCTCAACCGGACG
Source organism: Nicotiana glauca (assembly GCA_026770625.1). NCBI lineage: Eukaryota > Viridiplantae > Streptophyta > Magnoliopsida > Solanales > Solanaceae > Nicotiana > Nicotiana glauca. The sequence goes on along the minus strand of MU759176.1, from coordinate 17,741 downwards.
TCCGAATCACGTCAAATCAACTCCGTTTCTCACAAAATTTCATAGACAAGTCTTAAATACCATAATGAACCTGTACCGGGCTTTAGAACTAAAATACAGACCCGATACGAACTAGATCAAACATTAACAAATTCTTAAAACCATTTAATTTTCACACTTTTAATTTTTATCAATATTTCATTTCTCAAGCTAGGGACCTTGAAATTCAGTTTCGGGCATTATTCCCAAGTCCCATATTTTGATACGGACCCACCGGGAGTGTCAAAATACGAGAACGGGTCAGTTTACTCAAAACATTGACTAAAGCCAACTAAATCAACTTTTAAAGGAAAAATTATTATTTTCATCAACTTTCAACATAAAAGCTTTTCGGAAACACGCCGGACTGAGCACACAAATCAAAGAGGGTAAAAATAAGATTTCAAAGGCCTCGGAACACTAAATCGAGTTCTAAAAAATGATAACCTTTTCATCACAATTGTCAGTTTATATGAGTCCACCAAACTATAGAGTACCTGGTCCTTTATGATTTTCCACTGAGAATATTAATGAAACAGTAAGTAAATGAGACATGGGATTTTTATGTGGAAAAATCCCACTCAAGGGCATAAAAACCACGACCTACACTTGTAGGCTTTCAACTTCACTAACTTGTAAACACTTTATTACAAGTCACTTTGTAATGACTCTATTACAAAGAATTTAACTCAACTAACTTTTGATACACTTACACAAGCCACTTTGTCACTCTCTAGTTACAAAAACTTTAACTTATGAATAACTCTAGTCACAACAAAAACTCAGAAAGTTTATGGTTTTACAAAGGAGTTCCTAAGCAATGCTTCTAGCTAAGCAATTTAGGAATTACAATAATAATAATCTCAAATTTACAACTCAATTAAGGACAAAAAAATACTCGATTTAGGAACTGGTCTGTAGTAGCGTTTAACTTTGTTCTTCAAGCTCTTGAGAACTAAGTTCATTATTTGTAGAAGACTTGTATGCTTGATCTAAATTCTCATGTGTTCAAGGGATGTTTTATTATAATGCTTTTGTTAATACGCCCTTGATGACATCACTTGAATGATGTAAATGCTTGGTAGGTCAAAAGGGCAAGTGACTGCAGAACTGCTGCACAGTGCACACTATTTCTGTGGCAGTCACTTTCCAGCTGTACACAGTTGACTTTCGTACTGCTGTCAGGGAAACATATAGGATCAGGTCCTTGACTTATTTCTTTATTTTCTACACTTGCAGCAGTTTAACATTAGGTGGAGTCCTGGCCGTTGTTCGTTCATTTGTAATGTGTACCAAGTGTGTCAGGTTCCCTATCTGGTTCTTGATAGTAAGTTTGTTAGATCAACAAAACATAAGACAAAGACGTTGAAAACCCATCAATTTCCCCCTTTTTGATGATGACAAACTTAAACATTGACAACATGTATTTAGAGCAAAAATAACTAGATGATATAACAGGAACTTCACAAGTTCCCCCTGACTTGATGCTTTCCCCTTAATCAAATCCTTGTTTCAATTACACATAACCAGATGAAGTAACACGAACTTCACAAGTTCCATCTGACTTGATGCTTCCCCCTTAACCATATCCCTATTTCAATTATACTTCACCCTTTTGGCATAATTAAAAATACACACAAGCATGAAAACAACATAAAGAAGTCTAGCCTAGCTAACTCATGCCACATATGTGCCCATAATATAATAGAGAAGAGAGACAGAGAACACAAGCATTTAGATAACAAAAAAGGATAGATTTTATATATAAAACATATGCCTTTGCTTAAAAATCAAAGAAAGAATTGGACTATTAAAAATGGGAGCAGTACCGATACATCCCATCCACATCATACCAAAAGAAAAAAAAACATCTTCCAAGTTATAAAAACGAAAAGAGATAATCCATAAACTGGTCATTGAAGGGGTTACTTAAGGGGCATTAGGAATAGAGGGCTTAGAAGCTGAACCAAGAGTTTGGAGAACTAGGTCTATGTGGTCATTGGTCGACTTTTGCTCATTGAGCAGTTCTGCTTTTGGGTTCTCCACTTGTGTCCTGAGATCAGCATTTTCTTCTGTCAAATGAGCCACTTCCTCATTTGACTATAGAGCCCCTTGGGCTTGCTGACCTTCCAGGATAGCATTCCTAGCCTTCAACCTTCGAATCTCCTCTGCACTATTTTGAGCATTAATGAGCTGTGAGATTGTGGATGTACTTCCCAACCCCCCATTCTTCTCGATGCACTTACATTTTTCCAATGTTGTTTGTGAGAAGATCTATTTCTTGGTTCCTACATTGCCTTGCCCCAGTGGCACCTTGAAAAACCTAAACACTTGCCTAAGCAAAAACCATATGGAAGACCATGATTTCCATCTTTGAATGTTTCTACTTTTTGAATATGTTTGATTGTGATAGCAGGAAGGTTGACATGGTGAAAGCCATCCAGTTGTTCCATTAGAAATAGGTCAGACTTAGAAGTTACATACCTCCTCTTTGCACGAGGCAGCAGAACCTTATTTACCAACTCGAAGAGTAATTAATAAATAGAGAGTAATGCCTTCTTGTGAATCTGGTCCCCCTTTTGGTTCGCATTATCCTTTACCATAACATTGAGCAAATTAGACCCACATGCATCTTTCACACTAGATACACCAACGGTAGGGACTTTAAGAATATCCACAAGCAAACACACATCAAACATAATCTCTACTTCATTTACCAATGCACAGATGTGGTCGATATCAACAAGAAAGAGGCTACATAAAAGCTTTTAACCTCATCCTCATACACTTTGGGTTCATCTATTTGGAACAGATGACACCATTGTTGAAACTCAACCATCGCCAAATTTGTCTCATACAAGCCATATTCGAAATTGTTGGGTCAAAAGTACGACCCAACAGAACTTTTTGGTGCCTTAATCATTCAGAGCTGGATTCACTCCTAATTTATTTCACAGAACCAGGTTCCTTAATGGTTTCATACATTCTCTTGCCAGATATCACACCACTTAATTTTGCTTTTCCCTTAGACTTTACTAACACATCCTCATCAGAAATTAAGTGCTCACTCACAACATCCTTCAACTTTGAACTGGTGGTTGTAACATTCTCTATGGAAGCAGATTCCTTCTGCTTCTGGGACCTTTTTACAAAGAACTAGGTTCCTTTGTTGTTTCCTCCTCAATCTCCACCACAGGAATAACCTTATCACATATTATAACGGTATCTTTCACCAATCTCCTCTTTTTCTTCTTACTATTTTTTTCTGCACTTTTGAAGGGTAGAGTCATAGGTTACCTTTGCTTGCAACCTAGTAGTAGGTCACTTAGTAGAAGACTCAGGGGTGGACACCACTCTTCGCTTGACTATGAAAGCATCAAGACAAATATTGTCGTGATCCTCCTCATCACTAGACCTCATCTCATGAACTTGCATAAAAGCTTTTAACCTCATCCTTATAAACTTTGGGTTCATCTATTTGGAACATATGACCCCACTATTGAAACTCAACCATCGCTAGAATTTGTCTCATTCAAGCCATATCCGAAATTGCTGGGTCAAAAGTACGACCCAACTGAACTTTTTGGTGCCTTAATCATTCTGAAACAAAGCTGGATTTACTCCTCATCTTTTTTATAGAACCAGGTTCCTTAACGGTTTCAGACTTTCTCTTGCCAGATTTCACTCCACTTAATTTTGCTTTTCCCTTAGACTTGACTAACACATCCTTATCAGAAATTGTGGGCACATTCTCAACATCCTTCATCTTTGAATTGGTGGTTGTAACATTCTCTATGGAAGAAGATTCCTTCTGCTTCTGGGACCTTTTTACAAGGAACTAGGTTCCTATGTTGTTTCCTCCTCAATCTCTACCACAAGAACAACCTTATCAGACACTATAACTGTATCTTTCACCAATCTCTTTTTTTTTCTTACTATTTTTTCTGCACTTTTGAAGGGCAGAGTCATAAGATATCTTTGCTTCTAACCTAGTAGTAGGTCTCTTAGTATAAGACTCAGGGTGGACACCACTCTTCACTTGACTATGAAAGCATCAAGCTAAATGTTGTCGTGATACTACTCATCACTAGACCTCATCTCAGGAACGTGAATGTCCAAGGGCACAACTACAAATGTAGGAGCAGAACTGGCATGGGAATGAGAAACCTAACCTGTTTTATCAGGAGAGGGGTCAGGTTCCTCATGAGAGGGCCCAGTAGTTTCTGCTAGTGTAGAGCTTTCAACAGCCACCATGGCTCTTTCTCCCTCCATACCCTATGTCACGTTCCTCTAAGACAATAAACCAATAGAAATTACCTCATATAAGATGCCATCAGCAGATACCACAAAGATAGTTGCGACATTTTCTTCCTCAATTAGCTCCATGGCCACCATATAATCTAAAACAACAATGGGGGAAACCTTTGCGACCTTAGGACTTTTACCCATTTCTCCACTTTTCCCTTGATCAACGGGAACCTCAGAAGATAGAGAAGAAGGAGTTAGGGGTTTCTAAGATACTCGTCTTAGAGCTAGAGGGAAACGAGTAATCTGGGTTAGGATTGATTTCAGTGATGAGAGCATGAATGATTACAGAAGACTCATTGAGGATGGAGGGCTTAATAGGTTCTTCAGTGTTAGAGACGACTGAGGCATGTATTTCAGAGTTGGTGTCATCTATTGAAGAGATAAAAAGAAAAGTCTTTGGCAATATTCTCATGATGGAATATGGTTTGTGAAGAAAGGAGACGATTTTTAATGAGAGAGGATAATTATGATGAGCGAGATAGGAGCCGGTTCTAAAACGGCGGTTGTGCTTTCGAGAGATGCAATATTTCAGAGCAAGATGAAACGATTTGAAGTGAAGAGACATGACAGTGAAGAGACGTGATAGCAGGGTCTAAAAAGGTGGGTGACATGGCAATTGATATTTGTAACTTTTCAAGGCATGTATTAAAGAATGAACAGAACTATTAACCATTGATACAAGAACAGGTTCTTGACCTATCATTAAAAATTTCAATCCTCTTTAATCATCCATGCAATGCATCTACATTTTCTATACACATCATGTGTGTTTACATGCAACGGTATTGAAGTAAGTTAGACTTGGCTAGAAAACACTTTAGCTAGTTTTACCTAAAAGTGATTTTCATAGCCAATTGATGGGGAATCAGGTTCTCAACCGGGCATCAATAGCCCCGACTTCACCATGTTTCTTTCAAAATGTTCCCTACTTAATGCTTTGGTGAAGATATTTGCAATTTGGTCTTCTGTGTTGCAGAACTTCATACACATTAGCCCTTTGTCCACATTGTCCATCAGAAAATGATGTCTCACATCAATATGTTTGGTTCTTTTGTGTTGAACTAGATTCCTGGCCATGTTGAGTGCACTAGTGTTATCACATAGAAGAGGCACACACTCAGTAAACACCCCAAAATCTTCCAATTGCTGCTTAATCCATAAGAGTTGAGCACAACAGGATGCTGCAGCTACATATTCTACTTTAGATGTTGAAAGAGACACTGAGTTTTGCTTCCTTGTTCCCCAAGAGATGAGACATGACCCTAAAAAGTGAGCCATTCCAGAAGTGCTTTTCCTGCCCACAAGATAACCTGCATAGTCAGCATCAGCATACCCAATGAGATTAAAACTGTCACCTGAGGGGTAATGCAAGAATAAGTCCTGTGTCCCTTTAAGGTATCTCAAAATTCTTTTGGCCGCCTTTAAATGAGATTCCTTGGGATTTGATTGAAACATTGCGCATAGCCCCAGACTGAAGACAATATTGCGTCTGCTAGCAGTGAGATAGAGAAGGGACCTAATAATGCCTCTATACATAGTTTGATTTACACGATATCAAGTTTCATCCATGTCCAGTCGAGTAGCCGTTGTAATATGAGTGTCTATTACTTTTGATGCTTTCATATCAAACCTCTTGAAGAGCTCCTTGATGTATTTCTGCTGACAAATGAATGTACCATTTGTGGGCTGTTTCATTTGAAGAACCAAGAAGAAATTCAACTCCCCCATCTGATCATTTCAAACACACTTCCCATGAGCTTTGCAAATTCTTCACACAGAGAATCAGCTGTTGCCCCAAAAATAATATCATCAACATTGACCTGAACAATGAGCAGGTTCCTTCCCCGCTTCTTTAGGAATAAGTTGTTGTCAATTTTCCCTCTTGTAAAACCATTTTCTAAGAGGAAATTTTAAAGCCTTTCATACCAAGCTCGAGGAGCCTACTTTAACCCATACAATTCTTTGTCCAGTTTAAACACATATTCAGGGTGTTCATGACATTCAAACCCTGGAGGTTGCTTCACACAGACTTCTACCTTAAGAAGTCCGTACAGAAATGCACTTTTGACATCCCTTTGGAATAAGATGAATTCCATATGAGATGCAAAAGCGATTAGGATTCTAATAGCTTCCATGCGAGCAACCAGAGCAAACATTTTATCATAATCAAGCCCTTCCTCCTGATTGTAGCCTTGAACTACTAGTCGGCCATTATTCCTTATAGTGTTTCCATGTTCATCAATCTTGCTCCTGAATACCCACCTAGTTCCTATAATGGTTCGATCTGAGGGTCTAGGTACTAGGTGCCAGACATTGTTCCTTTCAAACTGATGCAGCTCATCTTGTATGGCTGTAATCCAATTTGCATCTTTTAGGCCTTCCTTGATATTTTTGGGTTTTATTTGGGAGAGAAAGCCTGAGAAGGCAAGTGAATTTCTGGCTTTTGACCTGGTTTGTACTCCAGAATCTAGAGGAGTTATTATGTTGTCAAGAGGATGAGAGCTTTTGTGTTTCCAGTTGGGAATTTGAGGATCATTTGTATAGGAGCTGGGTATGTTTAACTGGTTCTCTTATGTTCTTCTCTCAGGTACTCGTGGAGTACCCTGTACAACATCAACCACTCTTTCTTCAGCTTCAGTGGTGGTAATTAAGGTTCGTAGTTCCATTGAAGAAAAGGAAGCATTGTCTCCACTCGGATCCTTCACTTGGCTCATCATATCTACCTTTCCATTTGTCATGTTAATGACTTCACTAGGAACCAGTAAGGGCTCTCAATCTTGATCATCTTTAGCATTTTTCTCACAGGAAGGATAGGACTCATCAAAGATAACATGAACACTTTTCTCAACACATTGAGTCCGCTTGTTATATATCTTGTAAGCTTTTATTTGAGAAGAATACCCCAGAAAGATTCCTTCATCACTCTTGGCATGAAATTTGCCAAACTCATCGTTTCCATTGTTGAGAACATATCATTTGCACCCAAATGTTCTTAGGTGAGACAACTTGGGTTCTCTTCCATTCAGCAACTCATAAGGGATTTTGGTTCAGGAGAGATCTGATCATGCACTTGGTCACCAAGTAGCAGGCAATGTTGGCAGCTTTTGCCCAAAAGTTCTTTGCAATCTCACTGTTGATCATCATTGTTCTTGCCATTTCTTCAGGAGTTCTATTCTTCCTTTCCACTACTCCATTTTGCTGAGGGGTTCTTGGAGCTGAGAAGTTGTGAGTAATGACATTTTCATTGCAGAACTCATCAAATTAGGCATTTTCATATTTGGTTCCATGATCTGATCTAATACATGCGACTCTAGACTCTATCTTCCCTAGGATTTTCTTCCAAAATCCACAAATACCTCAAAGGTTTCATCTTTAGTTCTAAGAAATAGAGTCCATGTAAATCTAGAGTAGTCATTCACTATCACAAATATGTATCTTTTTTCTACGTTGCTTTGCACTCTCATAGGGCCACATAAATCCATATGCAAAAGATCGAGTGGCTTTGAGGTTCTTACATCCTTTTTAGATTTAGAAGAGCACTTCACATACTTTCCTCTAGCACAGGCATCACATACTTTCTATACTTTGAACTATGACAAGGGCAGACCATAGACTAGGTCATTCTAAATTAGTTTGTTCAGAAGAGAGAAGCTTGCATGCCCCAATCTTCTGTGCCAGAGTTCAGCATCATCATCAACAGCTTTCAGACAACTCAAATAACCACTTTGTATGAACTCGAAATCAGCAACATAGATGTTCTTGTATCTCTTGGCCACAAGTACCACTTCACCAGTTACTGTCACACCTCCTTTTGGCGCTACCGCACCCCGCGAAGGGCGTGGTAAAGGGAGTTTTTCCAATTAAAGGACAACCGAAATGGGATTTATTTATTTAATTCAGAGTCGCCACTTGGGAGATTTATGGTGTCCCAAGTCACCGGTTGAATCCCGAATCGAGGAAAAAAATGAATCTGTTTAACAGTCTGCGCACCAAAAATCCGGATAAGGAATTCTGTTAACCCGGGAGAAGGTGTTAGGCATTCCCGAGTTCCGTGGTTCTAGCACGGTCGCTCAACTGTCATATTTGGCCTATTTATCTGATTTTATAACATGCTTTAACTTATGTGCAAATTTTAACTTTTAACCGCTTTTAATATTATTATT
>MU759173.1:94170-105062 GCA_026770625.1 Nicotiana glauca | reverse complement strand
CGACGACAGTCGAAGCAACATCCCTACGGCTAAGGCCATCGATATTGTTCGACCTCGTTCGAACCACGACGGATGTTAAATCAACAATAGTCGAAGCAACATCCTAACGGCTAAGGTTATCGACATTGTTCGACCTTGTTCGAACCACGACGGATGTTACTTCGACGACAGTCGAAGCAACATCCTAACGGCTAAGGCCATCGACAATGTTCGACCTTATTCAAACCACGACGGATATTACTTTGATGACAGTCGAAGAAACATCCTAACAGCTAAGGCCATCGACATTGTTCGCCTTCGTTCGAACCACGACGGATGTTACTTCGACGACAGTCGAAGTAACATCCTAACGGACAATGCCATCGACATAGTTCGACCTCGTTCGAACCACGACAGATGTTACTTAGACGATAGTCGAAGCAGCATCCTAACAAACAAATCCATCAACATCAGTTCGATCTCGTTCAAAACACGACGAAATCTCCTAAAAGGCAATACCTGCGAAGGCCAAGTATAAAACAAAAATAACAAAAGAGAGAAGAAACAAACAGACAAAACGACAAGAATAAAAGTTTATATTACAACAAAAATTATATACATTCGCCCACATGGACGGATTTTACTACACTACACAGCCAAACAAGAGGCGGAAGCAGAAATATACAAGCTTAAGCTAACTACCACCCCCTGTGGGATAAGCATCCTCATACCATGAATCTGAGTCAAGGCGATGACATCCTCCCCATCAGGAGAGTCGGGGTAATACCCACATGATTTACGAGCTGTGTGTGTTTCTTTTCGCACCACCTGAACATCCGTCTCCATTGCTCGACCCTCCGCGTATGAAGCTCTGTATATATCAAGTAGAGCCTCTGCATAGACCCACATTTCATAGTCAATACGATGTGGGCCCCGACCAGATAGGGGACGAGATGAAGAGGGCCGAGAATGACATCCCGCTTCCTCAGATCTCGGTGGGGCATCTTGCCTCTACAACTCGGCTGACTTGTCGGCATTAGCACTTAGCTCACCATTAAGTCTGTCGATTTCCACCATTCTAACGCCAAGCTCAGCGGTCAGACCCGTTACCCACTACTGCAAGTTAGCATTTTCCGCAGCTACCCCTCGATTCAGTTCGAGTTCATTATCCTTCGCCCTAAGCTGAGCCTCCAGCTCACTGTTACGAGCAACGGCCCTCACAAGCTCCTCATCCGACTCATCCAGCTCTTTCCCCCTGCATTCCAACTGGGCATCCCTCTCCTTAAGCCCCTCGCAAAACACTTGGAACTCGGGGTCCTGTCGATAGAGGCCAGCCACCGCTTGGTGCTTAGCATGGCATTTTCGATACTTCATCAACACCTTCTTATAGAGGTTCGTCTTCTTCTGCTCGCGACGGTCTCTCTCCACCTCCAAGACGAGGGTCTAGAAAAAAGAGAAAAGTAAGCGTATTTCCATACCCATCCTACAATGAGCAAAGAAAAAAGCAGTGAGGTGATGAAACCTACCTGTAAAGCCAGGTCGGCAACCTTCCGAGACAGCTCCACATCGTTCATAGTCTTGAGCATCCCACTCTCAGGGGCAGCGCATAACAAGGTAAGCGATGAAGCGACCTGCTCGTTATTCAACAGCAAGTTGCAATCCCTAGGGATTGTTATATGACGGGCAGATCCATCCGACGCCGCCTCCATATGGGTATGACAACCCAAAAACTCGTTTACGTCCTCAGGGGCAACATCGGAACCCGATTCATTGGCTTCCACGTCAGGCCCACCAATGTTAGTCGATGGACCCCCTCAACAGGACACACTGAACTAACCCTTGGGCTGACTCTTCCCTCACGTGTCGACCTCCCCGATCGAATAGCGTCGGCCATAAACACAAGCGCCATGGCCACCCGAGATGTTCCACCGTCGTCAGCTTCAATAGCCACCCATTTCCCCATCTCTAGCCTTCTCTTTTTCCTTTCTGGCGGCTCCTTACCATGAGAGGATTCATCGGCGGGTTGTGGAACCGGTGTTAACAAAGTCGGCTCCCCTATGGCCACAGTCGCGGAAGTAGCTCCCTGATGAGATGTAAGAGAATGACCCTCGCGAACAGACTCGCATAGAATATCTCGAGCATCCGTGGCAGTAGTAGGACGCATGGAAACGGGAATTGTTGCCTTCTTCCTAGAAGCACCTCAACCTATTACCACAAAATCACAGTTAGGCAAGGTTGTCTAACCGACGAAGCAAAATTAGAAGTTTACCTGTAAAAACTTGAGGTCCATAACGTTGCATAAATGTAGGCCAAGTTCGGGTATCATTCGCGTGAGGCAGCAGGCCGGCGACCCAGCTCCTTAGCCCGACAACGGGCTGGGGCGGACGAGCCATGGCTGTAATATAAATAGTTAGAACTACGATAACAATGTGCAGCAGAGAATTTGATGAGCTACAGCACTTATGTGTTTTGTTCCATCTTTCTGGAAATCCAGTAGGGTTAGAGACCATATGCTCGGTCCTAACAAAGAAATATTTGTGACAGAATTTACGGCTCAACCGATCGTCGGTTCCAACCACCAATCCCTTTGTACCACGCATCCTTAAGTGCACCATGGTCCTTCTAAGGAAACCGGCTATAAATAAGTGCAAGAGATGATGAACGGAGACATCACATCTGGCCAACATTGCATATTTAATCAATAGCAGGAGCACTTTAAGCGTACACGGCGTAAGCTGAGCCGGGCAGATATGATAGAATCTGTAGAACTCCTCCGCCAAGGGAAAAAGGGGAAGACCATAGCCTATCAAGAAGGGGTACTCATAAAGGACACAATAGCCCGGCCTGTGAACATCGACGTGATCCTTCCCCGCCGGGACCATCTCCACGTGGTCTGGAATGCCATATTTTGCACGTAGGTCATCCAAGTGGTTATGTCCCATCTCAGAATACACTAGAGAAGAATCTGCGAAATCCTTGTTGAAATCACACCAAGGCGAAGAATGCATCGGTAATAAAGCTTCTACCGTGAGAGGACTGATATCCTCTTCCACTTCCACCTCCCCACCATCGGATGAGGGCGGTGCATTTGACGGGACAACCCCAAGAACCTTTTCTTTGGTACGGCGAGATTTGGGCATATTTTCATTCGAAAAAGATCACGCGAAAAGAAATGAAGAAGAAGAAAAATCTCTGGTCAAGAACGAAAAGTACAGAAACACGAAAATCAATAGAGGAGGGATGGGAAATTCTCAACAGTGACCAAAGTTCTTCAATGAAATTAAACCCTTCCCCTATTTATAGGGTTGGGTGGTGCTAGAATCGAGGCGTCAGATTTCAAATCGACGCGGGAAACCAAGCGCCAAAGAGTTAGTTCTTTTCTAACTCGAGAATGCGCATAATGATGACGCATGTGAATGCTGATATCACCCAAGGCAGAGTGTTCTACTTCAACGTTCCGATAGAATGATTGTTGTCTCGCACCGATCACATCGTGTTAAGTCAATAAGTCAAACTCTCCCTGAAAGACGCGTTGATTCCGCCCATCGAGGACGCATCTCGTTGCGACCCCGACGAGCGAAGAGACTAACTGTATGGGGTTAAATTTGACCAATCACGTCTTACCATCAATACAACCAACCACTGAATGCTAACTAGTCGACACGAGGAAACGACCCGGGGGTGAGAGGAGGAACGACCTCGACCTGTCATCGGCTTCGCTATAAAGTACACTGACGTTGTCGTTCTAATGACTCATCTTGGATCCCCCATTATATAAAGGGGATCCGAGCCTTGTAATAGAAAAACTTATTCTCTCTCTGATCTTTATCTCCATATCTATCTCTCTATCTCTCTCTCTATCTCTTTTACTATTATTATTATACTGATTATTGAAACGATCCTGGGACTTATTATCTTAGACTACAATTTACCCCTTCATCTCTTTGATTAATTTGCTTCAAAAGAGTTTAACATCTTTTGAGCCAAACAGTATGAAATACGTGTAGTTATTCGTGAAAATACATGTAGGGAAAGAAAGCAAGTAGAGAATTTACGGTGCGAGTAGAGAATTGTGATGATCATAGTAAAGAAGAGTGATGAGCAGTGAATATTTGGGAGCGAGAATAGAGAGTACAGTTTTTGCCAATTCAAATGATTAGGGCTCGAAATTGGTATGTTGTACTCGCGTTTCTGAGTGTGTTCCCTCTTTCCATACTCGCGGCTTCATGTGGGCTAAAATTCCCTCCTCCGACCCAATGGGCTTACTCCTAAGCTGTCACATGAAAAGAAAAAAAAAGGAAAACTTACGCAAATATCCCAAATAAATCTCAACTTACCAACCTCTAACCATTAGTCATAAACTTATAAAAACTAGCCAGCAAAAATTAAAAAATCAAATAATAGAGTTCTTTCTATCAAAGAATCACATACAAAAATTATCTTTCATATTTTAAATCGTGATTAGCCACATTAGATACAAGACGAAAAAGAAATTTCATGGACGGGGTAGCAAATAAGGTGATAAAATATAAAAATCTATACAATATTCTAAAAATCTAAACAAAAAATGAACTTTTTCAATGGGTCTAGTTGAAATTCATTGAAAATATATAGATAAGTCAATATATAAATTTTGAGGAAGATTGGAGGTGATTTGGAATGGTTTTGTATCAGAATTCGTAATTAAATCGAGTTCAAAAAAATCTTCTGCTACTCATGTATCAAACATGTATCACACATGTATCTCACACACAGGTATACATGGATATACATGTGATACACAATTGATACAAATATAATACATATGTGATACACATATCATTTTTTTTTTCATGTTCAGCTTTTACTTCAAATTTCCAATTCAAACCTCCTCAAAACTTTACCAAATCATCCAAAAACTGAGATTCAAGCTCCTTAAGTTATGTCAATCTCCTCTAATAATACCCACTCAAAACAAAGCAAAAATTTAATATTTTTTTGCTATAAATGGCTAATTTGACTAATATTAGTAATATTTTATCAATTGGCCAATTTTTATAATGAGCTACTTATAAATGGACATAACTGATAATTTTTCAAAAAACAAAAAATGGGGTTCTAGCATTGTATAACAATATTCTCATATAATTAGCGTAAAATGGCCTTAGTTATATATATTGGCATCAAACAAGCAATAAATGTATATCACAATAATAATATGTATATCACAACTTTTTTCTTCTTCTTTGTCTATACCAACATGTATATTAAAATTTTATTTTCATTCTTTGTATATAAATAATATTATTCTTTATATATCAATAATATAAAATTATATATATTTATTTATTGTTGTCTTTATATTATTGTATATCATAATAAAAATGTTATATTATTTGTATATCACGTCATATAGCATATCGGATATATGTATACCAAAATAGATATCATAAGTTTATTTTTCTTCTTTGTGTACATTAAAAATTAATTTTTTTTGTATACTAAAATATTATTTATTCCTATAATTATATTTATTATTTTTATATTTTAGAACTTGCTTAAACATGCTATATTAAAATTTTAATTTTCTTTATTGATTAATAATTAATAATTATATTATATGTATATCATAGTGTATAAAATAATAATAATATGTATATAAAAAAACTATTAAAATTTTATTTTCCTTCTTTGTATAACACATTTCAGATTGAAAACTCAAGTTCAGCACGATCTACATGTGTATCCGCTATTGTAACCCGTGTATATCTCTATGTAAATTAGTGACATCTCATGTATATTATGTGTATCTGTGTATATCCATAAAAATTTGTGTTGTATATACGATATACAGTGTGATATACACAGACGTCCTTAAAAACTTGTATGTGATATACACTGATGTACGCGATATACAACGTGATATACACATGACTTGGATTTTTAGGTCTGATTTTTTGCCTGAAACCAGTCTAAATCAATTTTAATATTGCTGAAATTTTGTGTATAGCTTCGTTAAAGTATTTTCAACCAATTTCAATCACACACACTCATTCAATCCAACAAAAAAAGGAAGAGAGAAGAAAAACGAAGTTGAAATATATATATTTTCTCTCTTAGTTTTTGCTAATCTTGCTCAAATTTGTATATAGCCTCGTTTAGGTATTTCCAACCAATTTCAACCACACTCACTCATTCAATCCAACCAAAAAAAAAAGAGAAAAGAAAAACAAAGTTGAAGCATATTTTCTCTCTTAGTTTTTGTTTCTGATTTTCTGTGATGTGAGATCAACCTTACCTTTTCATCCTACTGATTTTCTTTGCATAATTTGCAAGATTTTTTGCTAAACTATGAGAGTAAAAGAGAAAAGATAGAAGAAGAAATACAAGGAGAGAAATGTGAAGGGAAGCCAAAAAGAAGCGTGTAGTTTTTTTTTAGAGAGAATATAAAAGAGAGTAGGTATTTTTAGGATTTGGCTATATAATGCCAACTGTTTAGGGCTATCTTTGTCAAACCTAATATAAGGCTAAAAAATTATCAATTCCTACTATGGGTTGTTATAGGATGCTAATTTTTCAAAAAAAAAAAAAATTAGGCCCAAATTCGAAGGCAGTAAAATACTTGAAGAATTAACCCAAATAGCCGACCACCCTATCGCTTAAATTAAAAATAGCCAGTAAAAATATAATATATGCATAATTTATGTATTACATGTGTATAATTGTGTAAAAAATATATAATCAATGTATATGAGTAGAAAAAGTAAATAATTAATATGGTCGACTATTTGTGTAAAAATTCCAAGATACTTAGAGTTAGCTGAAGTGCACGAATAGCCCCATTTGAATCCACCATTTATATTTTGTCCATATTTAAAAAAATAAATAAATAATGTGGAAGTATAAACTACACAACCGAAATAAAGTGAAATATATGCTACCGCTTGGTCATAAATTTTTGGGAGAATTACACTCCTTATCACTTTGCTTAGTAGCCCATTAAAAAATGGCCCATGTTTAAAGCTCTTACATAGTGTGGCCCAGGTTGTATATAATGTGAAAATTACTTGAGAAAACTACTTTTTATAGCCCCTCAAAATTTTAATAGCACATGTTTTTACTCACTTACATGAAATGGCCTTCCGGCCCAATTTATTTGCAACTAGTAGCCATTATCTATTTCTAATACATTTGTCTTCCCAAGACAACATTTAATCCCAGCCTTTTTATCTTTCTTTCATTCCATCCAATGCACACATTTTTATCTTTCTTTCATTTTATTCAACGCACAGATTTTTCTTCTCATTACCACTTTCATTCATATCCTCTCTTTTTCTCACCCTCTTTCTCACCTCTTTCTTTCTCTGTCTTCTTCGTCTTCCTTTTATCTTTCTTTGGTTATTTTTTTTATTTTTCTTCCCTTCTCTGTCTCCCATTTCAAATCTATATTTTTCTCTTTATTTTTTGCTTCACACTGGAAAAACTTATTTGTGTACCTAGAAAAATCACAAATTTTTTAATTCAATTCTTAGAAAGATTTACTCAATTACGATGCATAATACAAGAGTGGCAGCAAAAGTTGTGGGTTTTCTAGTCAAGCTTCTTCTACATCTTCTTCTTCGATCATAATAGTGTTTTGTGAGTGAAGAACGTTTACATTGAGTATCGATGGTGGGTCTAGATTTAATGGGATAGTTGGATGATACTTATTTATAACTTTATATATATATATATAGAGAGAGAGAGAGAGGGAGAGTATCGATGGTGGGTCTAGATTTAATGGGTTAGTGTTTCTCACATATTCTTCTTCTTCTTCTACACGTATATACATAGGTATCACGAATATTTCTTTACAGTGCTTATACATCTTTATACACTTTTATACAACTATATACATAATGTACGTCTTTGTATAAAAGTGTATAATATCGTATAAAAGTGTATAAACATCTCCGACGAACTTCTTATATGATTTCACTTGCAAGTCTTGTTCAAAACTAGTCCAAAACTCCATCAAATGACTTCAAACTTTGTATACAACCTACTTAGACTATTTCTAATAAGTTAAAATAATACTCACTTCAAATTTCTCACAAAATCATATTTAAAATTTAACAAGAATACTATTGAAGAAGAAGAGATTTTAGGTTTCTCGCATCCGTTTTTGCATTTTTGTGGATGAGATAGGTATGTATAAACTTGAGGAAAAAAGAGAATGGAAACTCAAGGATCTTTCACACTGGAAGATCTGGAGAATTTAAAAATAAAAAAAAAATCGAATAAAGCTGCTAAATATGTTGGACTTTTGTCCTAAGTGGTTCTTTTTATTGAGTTAACTGCGTAGCTAAACGTGGCCTGAAGCTGAAGCAGTTTCTTTGTCTGCTTTTGATTTGGTAATTGAAGCTAACTGTATGATTTCAGTTCATTTGCTGCGGATATATTGTTGGTTTTCGTATTACAATTGATTATTTATTTATTTTAAAACACAGTTGATTATCTTCAGTGGTTTTGTTGGGTTTTTTTTTTTGCTCTCTTGGTTTCTTGAGTTGTACTCTTATTGTTGGAGGATTAATTTTTGACTTGCTTTTTATTGTTTGGTGATGATGCTATTTTGTTAACCAAATAGCTCTTGCTAGATTGCATTTTTTAAGTATTGATTAATTTAGTAATAGAGAAAAAAATTGGATATGAGTTTCTTGATATTTGGTTACACATTTGCAAACTTGTAACTAGGCTAAAATACTGCAAGGTACCTTATGAAGTGATCTATTGTGTAATTCTTCCTAATTTTTTGTAGTTTCTTACAACTTTAACCAGCGAATCTAAAGTTACAATGAAATTGGGTGCGTGAAACCTTAACGTTAGACCAAGTGGAAAGTTACATTTTTCATAGTTCTTCGACAACTTTACACCATCGGGTCTAAAGTTCCGAGTGAATTTGAATGAAATCTTCCAGACAACTTTAGACAGTTATACTAAGAAATTTAGAGTTTGGCCATAATATTTTTTAGGTAAAATATCTTACCATCTCTCTAAACTTGATACGGATTATTAATTACAGTCTTAAATTATTCGTGGTCTTAATTATCCTCCTCGACTTGGTCTTTTAAGAGTGAGTACCCCCTGGACACTGATGTGGCAAAGAGTGTGAGTGCACTCGCCTGTCACGTAGATTTTTCTGCATATGTGATATTTTTTTTAATCAAAAAATATATTTTTACCTTTTTAAATATGTTACTTTTTAGATAACTTTTTTAATACAATTTATAATAAAATTTGGATAAAACCACATTATTTATACTAAAAAAATTTATTTGGTTAAAAATAATAAAGTTTTAGTTAATCTATTTTTGAATTTGACTTGATAATAAAGATTTATACATTTGAAGTAAATAGTCAAGACATCTAAAAAGTTATAAAAATACATAGTTTGAAATTAATTATTTTGGATATAATTTTTTATATAGCTCTAAATTATGGTGCTCGAAAAATATTTTATTTTTACAAAGTTTACCTGAAAAAAGAAAAAATACACAGTTGAAATAATAAATAGTCATTACATCAAAAGAAGAAATAAAAAGAGTGTATCCATAGAGTAAGTTATTTTTTGCAATTGTACACTTTTTTAATTTCTTATGTTGATGCAATGATTATTTATTTCAATTGTGTATTTTTACTTTTTCCATATATATAGAGAGAGCACCATAATTTAGAGTTATATAATAGGTTAAAGCCAAAATAATTAATTTCAAATTATGTATTTTTATAACTTTTTAGATGCCATGACTATTTATTTTAATTGTATAAATCTTTATTATCAAGTCAAATTCAAAAAAAGATTAACTAAAACTTTATTAATTTTAGCTAAATAAAAAAAATTAGCCTACATAATGTAGTTCTATCCAAGTTTTATTATAAATTGTATTTAAAAAAATTATCTAAAAAAGTAAGAGGTAAATATATTTTATTTTTCCAAAAAAAAAAAAGACACATATACAGAAAAATTCACGTGGCAAGCGAGTGCACCCACACTCTTTGCCACATTAGCGTCCAGGAGGGGGATAATGAATCTCAAAAGGCCAAATTGAGTGAGTAATTAAGACCACAAATAATTTATAGTTATAGCTAATAATCTGTGTCAAGTTTATAGGGGTGGTAAGGTATTTTGCCTATTTTTTATAATTCTTTTACACTTTAGACCGCCATATTTAAATTTTAAAGTTTTCAATGAAGGAAGAGAGAGACGTTTGCTTCCGCTTGTGCAGCGGAGGATATAACTTGCAAAGATTTTTAGAAATGCCTGGCCTAAAAAGGAACATCCCGTTAAAATTTTACAGAGTTTTTATTTTTTTATTTTTTGTTGGTCCAACACTTTTACGAGTTGAACAAATGTAAAGTTTACACTTTCTTACTGTTGCAAAACTTTGTGATGACCCATAATCAGGGGAAGCTATTCTTGTCCGAGGGGTATCAACTGATACCCCTTTGCCGGAAAATAACATTGTATAAATAGGTAATTTTTTTATAAAACTTGAATATATACAATGGTTGACAACCCTTGACACAAGACAAACTCTCAGTCTAATAATCAAGGGGTATCAATAGTGACGGAAGGTTGCAAGTTTCATTCCCTCTCGCAACATTATTTTTATTTTTCTTGATTTCTTATTTAGATTTTGACACCCATTTATATACATCATAACTACCCACTTCCCATTAGTCTTCGGTCTTCATTAATTATTCCCATAGGTGAAAGTCGAACTATCATTTGGCTTGTATTTGGGGACAATTTAAAATAATCCTTGCGGAGACAATTTAAAACAATTTAATTATTTTCACTCTTTTATTCTTTACGGAAATATCACGTTGTAGAACATGAGAGGATCCATCACTAGCAAACTAGATTTGTCAGTCAATAGAGTTCATTTCGGTCA
>MU759173.1:52202-82295 GCA_026770625.1 Nicotiana glauca | reverse complement strand
TTGTTGCTATTGTTGCTCCGTGTTTGGCCCTTGTTGTGTAGCCAATTTGGAGAACGTTGTAACCCTCTTATTGTTATAGTGGAGTTTTTTGGATCTTTGTGATCCCGTGGTTTTTACCTTCGATTTGAAGGGTTTTCCACATTAAAATTTGGTGTTCTTTATCTTCTTTATTTTTCGGGTTTGCCTCTTCCTTGACACAACATGAACTATACTATAGTTTTTTCTTTTTTAGTTTCGGTTGATTAATGAGGGAAAATATTACTGTAAAATTTGATCAAAATTGACCACCAAAGTCTAATTAGGATATGTATTCAGATGGAGAGTGTCCAACTTTTTTATCCGTCACATCTTTGCCATATTGTAGTAATATTGCCGAAGTATTTAATTTTTTAATGAGCTTACGAATCTATTTTTTAACTTCAATTTAATGAGTATGTGATTTAACGCTCAATGGTCGCGCCATAAATCCAAAAAGTCTGAGATCAGATCTTAATTATGACGCACCTTCGGACCATATTTCAAATTCTCTAAAATATAGAAAAATATCGAATGAAGTGTTTCTCTAATTGTTTAACAAAAAAGACGTGGAGATTAAACACTGTCAAGTTCAAATCTGATTATAATAATGTGTAGAAATTTGTATGTAAACGTTCATATTTTTGGTATCTCTATGGAGTCTGTTAGTCGGTAGTTTATATGAAAAAAATTAATGTATTTTACCGCTTGACAATATATAATATAACCGTCATAAAAGAATATGGTGAAATAATTAAGATCCCTTCACTTTAATCAGTAGTCTTGAATTTGAGACTTAAAAATAAATGACAAATATACAATTTCTTTTACCCTTTTAGTGATTCTATCCAACACGAATTTAATCGACTCAGTAAATTTTGAATATGAAATGAGTAAGTCCGAAAAAATAATCAACTCCCATTCCCTAAGTATACACAAAGGAAGAATAAGAATTAATAAAAGTATTATTAATAATAAATAAAAAATTAAAGAAAGAGGAAAGAAAAATCGTACCTATCTGTGAACTCCATGTGATGCCTCATGAGACACCTTCATTCAAACAGTCATCCTTTGGACTATACCAAGGCATTGACTTACGTTCATTTCTGATTTCTGTCTTCTTCAGACAGCACAAGATATTCTCAGAGATATGCTACCTTATTCAAATTGTTTGACAACTTGCTACTTCTGTTCAATTACTAACGAACTAGGGTTAAGTATAAAAACCTCCCTAGAGTTACTGGTGTTCATTAGAGGGGTGGCAAACGAACGGATTGGATTGAATATGGGCGGATCGAAAATGAGTAATGCAAAAATAGATAAATTTATCTGATCCGGCCATACGGATTATAGAAACCGAGTTAACCAGCGGATAAATGGATATCCATATTATCCATGGCTTCTTGAATATGATAACTTTTGGGAGAAAAATTTGAGAATCCCCCAATTTAAGGCTTTACAAATGTAAAAGTTAAACTCATTGATTATCCATTTCTAAGAGGGTGTTTGGATTGACTTATTTTAAGTGTTTATTGACTTTTAAGCACATTGTTAGTTTGTGTGGTGTTTGGCAATGATAAAAAGTACTTAAAAGTAAAATACAAATATATATAAGCCAAAAGCCAAAAGTTGGGTATTACCAACTTATGGCTTTTGGCTGTAAAAATTGCACGGGCAGCCTTATTTGGTCGCCCCCATTTAACCTATACCCATTTTTTTTAAAGTTTTAACTTGTACCCACTTTTTAAACAATTTCAGCCTCCTCTCTCCTCCTCTCAAAGTTTTATCTTTTCTTTTTCCAGAAGTAAGGTTCGTAAAACTAGGCGGGGAGGTGAATTTCGTCAAAGAAGGGGACAAGTTCTCTGTCTTGGTGTACTCGTAAATGTTACCTTCTCTTGTTTTCTGTACAAGTTATAAATTCCTACTCCTTGAAAGTCTTTCTTTGCATCAAATACCTTAATAGTAGACATCAGATGCAATTCATGCATCGTTAGATGAACAACCAAGAGCATGGACTACTGGAATATCACAGAGATGGAATTCCCAATAGTGGGAGGACTAGTTACCTGTTACCCCAACTGGACCAAAATAACATGTCAGCATAAAACTTAAGAAACAGACAGTAGGGAATATAAGCAGAGCCGAGGATAAACAAAAGGAGACGCGAAATGCCCCCTAGAGCTCTAGAGCTGGAGATCGTCAGTTACAAACAAAAACTTCAGCTCTAGAACGGAAGTTCGCCAGTTACAAAACAAAAACTTCAGCGCTAGAGCTGAAGTTCGCCAGTTACAAAAACAAAAACTTCAGCAATTACAAACAAAAACTTCAGCAAATAGAGAACAAAACTCCAGCTAC
Organism: Nicotiana glauca; assembly: GCA_026770625.1. Lineage (NCBI taxonomy): Eukaryota > Viridiplantae > Streptophyta > Magnoliopsida > Solanales > Solanaceae > Nicotiana > Nicotiana glauca. Next base: position 79,925 of record MU759173.1, on the reverse strand, counting down.
TATGCTTAAGTTCAGCAATTACAAATAAAAACTTCAGCACACTTGGTTCAGCACACTTGCTACTTTAGTCCCGTCTACTAGAATGCTGAAGTTTTGCGTGATTGTCTTTGCTACTTCAGCCCCGTATGCTAAAGTTATGCGAAAAAGTGGGTACGCTTGCAATTTATTTATTTTTTGCAAAGCGGTCACAAGTTAAAACGTGACACAAAAAACGGGTATAGATGCAAATGCTCTAGAGCTGAAGTTTATGTTTTGTAACTGGCGAACTTAAGCTTTTGTTTTTGTAACTGGCGAACTTCAGCTCTAGAGCTGAAGTTTTTGTTTTGTAACTGGCGAACTTCAGCTCTAGAGCTGAAGTTTTTGTTTGTAACTGGCAAACTTCGGCTCTAGAGATGAAGTTTTTATTTTTGTAACTGGCAAACTTCAGCTCTAGAACTGAAATTTTTGTTTTTTAACTGACGAACTTATCTGAAGTTAAGGTAATGTCGATGTAATGCTTCTTTCAAGCTTTTTGTTGTATTCACCCATTCCAGTCCTTTCTTTGTATATGTCTCCTCGTTGTAATTACTGGTGAAAAATCTGTCTGCCTCTAGCCTCCTACCTATTTGCAAATCAGCATTCTATTAGTAGTTCTTCAAAAGATTTGAGTTTTACTCACATTATTATCAATACAGTGATGACAAATCAATTACCATTTTTACTATTCTATTACTTATCATAAAAATGGGTTTAACTTTTATACACTAATAAATCACGTAAAAGATTATAGTCGATAAAAAAAGCAACATAGTGTTTCAAGCTCTCACTATGTGCGGGGTTCGAGGAAGTGGGAAATGGGAAGAAGAAATTTCCATTAAAAGAAAAAGAAGAAAAGGAAGAAGGAGAAGGAGGAGAAAGGGGTTGAAGCTATTTAAAAAGTGGGTACAAGTTAAAAGTTTTAAAAAAAATGGGTATAGGTTAAATGGAGGCGACCAAATAGGGCGCCACGTGCAATTTTTATAATCCAAACACCCTCTAAGTGGATAATATGATTGTTCTTATACATAGCTAACCCGTTTTTTAAAAGTTTATTAAATAACCCATTTTTTAAATGAAGAATATGGGTGGATAATGTTTTCTTTCGTCGATTTGGCACCACTAGTTCATTACATAAAATTATTCTTAATAGGAGTAAACTAATCTCCTTTGTCCAATTATAATACTCTCCCTTCAATTGCATAAAGCACCAAACTATCTTTACTATAATTGCTGCATTCCAGCTTTGGTTCACCTATTAGTGTATTAATGGGTGGGAATGAAAGTCGATTTACACACTAAAATAACTTGTGATTAGAGCTGACCTATTAGTGTATTAATTGGTGGAATGAAAATCGATTTACACACTAAAATAATTTGTGATTAGAGCTGTTAATGTGGGTGGGGCGGGGCTAGCACAGCCCAGCCCTGAGCTGGGCTAGACCATCATTTTGATGAGCCTTATAATGGTCAGTCTACCTCAGCGAACCCTCGTGGGCCGGCCCATCATTTTTTTAAATATAATTTTATATTTTTTTTCTTTAAGTTCTAATTAAAAAAATATTTAAAAATTAAAAAAATCTTATTGTAAAAATTTCACAAAACTTAATAACTTTTTATATTATTCCAATATATTACAATAAACACAACAAAAGTAAAAGTTCATTTATTAAAAGTCAAAACTCAAAGTAAACTATTCTAGAGAACGTCCATGACGCTTATTGGATATCCGATACATGATCTTCATCAAACACATTTGAATCCGTTTGTTAGAAGGTTGTTTTAACATCTTCACTTTCATCTATATTTACAATTAGTTTGCAATATTAATTAGTTAAATATTAAGAATAATTAAAAAATTTAAACTAACTAATGTTTCAAGACTTTAGTCTTTTAATATGATGAGCTTAATAATTTAAGCTTAGTATACTCTTCTTGTTATTTTTTGTCCATATAAATTGTTATTTTATATATTTTAAATACATATTTTTATTAGGCCCAGGGGTCGGCCCAGCCCAGCATCAGTCAAGCCTCACGGGCTACGGGTTTACTCGGGCCAAGCTTAAAAGCCTCATTTTTAAATGGGTTTCAAAAATTCTAGCCTAGTCCTGCTAAATTACATGTTGGGCTAGGCCAGCCCAACGGGCCAAGCCCATATTGACGGCTTTATTGGCCAGCCCAACGGGCCAAGCCCATATTGACGGCTTTATTTGTGACATAAATTTCATTATTCTTGAGCCAATCTCTCTTCCTTGATAAGGTAGGGATAAAGTCTGCGTACACACTAACCTTTCCACACCCCTCGTGTTGAATTGCACGGGATTTATTGTTGTTGTTGTTTTAAAATCTGAAAGAGGATTACATAGTAACAGAAAATGTGGTAGACCTTTATGTGATTAGGCCAAATTATTCTTGTTTTTATTTTTAATAATAGAAGTTATTTTAAGAGAACAATAATTTAATTTATGAAGAAAGTTAGAGTGGACTGCAACCAAAAAGAATCAAGATCTCCTAGGATTCCATTTTAAGAATCTTTTATGTTTATAATCAGACTGCCTAATGCCTATGATTGACCTCTATAATGACTGACAAATCATGAAGTTTATGTTAGTTCTAATTAACAGAATTTAATAACTCTAAAGTAATAAATCAATAATATAAATTCTTAATGGATCTTCTTTTTTTCCTTTATTGATAAATATATTAGAATGGTGACAGTTTGGGGATACATGGTTAGCAAGTGGGACCTAATTTCTTTCGTTCTATAATTTAGTTTTAGTTTAGTACAGTAGAATATAGCAAAAGGCTGTCAAAGACACATCAGTTTTCAGTCAAATTATTACTCCACTTGCCTGACAAAGAAACAGTATTACACAATGTGGTTTAACTGTTTTCGTAACATTTCATGACTGTATACGGTAAAAAAAAAAATCTCAGAAGATGGGTGAATTGCTCGCTGGTGGTTTTTTTTTTCGGATTTCTAGTAGTGAAGATAGGTGAATTAGGAAGTAACACCTGTCAATCAGCAATAATTCAATCATGTTCACGCCGAAACAAATCTATGCCGGATAAGATGTACATACGAAATACACACATGTGGCCGGGTAAGAAATAATTCAAGATATGACCCTTACAGAAACATTATAAAAACCCCAAGATTTCACCGGCCTTTAGTCCTTATCGCTTTATTCCTTTATTATATATCTTTAATTATCTTTTGTTATAGCATTAATAGTGATAATTAAGGGGGCAAGAATAGCTCTAATATAAATAGACGGTTTGGTTTTATTGTAAGACATGAAGAAATACCGATAGCAAAAGACTAGCATTATTTCTCTCAAGATTTATACAAGTGTTGCCGAGATCTTCTAATTATTCTTGATCCCGATGGAAAGATTTTGAAAGCCCTGGCTTGACTTTTCTTCAATTATTCTTATGTACGCTTAGTTTGCGCTTTATTATTTTAATTTATCGGATCAATTTAATTCACATGTCTATAAATCACGTTACAAATTTAATCGTACCCATGTGTCTTCTGAGTTAGGGCATTTACTATTAAGAACTTGTAACGTAAATAAGGTTAAGCAAAAGAATGATGAATCTAAATATTGAAAAGAAGTTAGTTCACCGCATATTTTCTTAGAACTTTTTTAACCCAAACATTTATATCATTATGCTAGAAAAAGTAAAATAAAAAGGGGAAAGCCGGGTAGAGTCAAAGTAAAAGTCCAAACCTCGATTTATTAGTCAACTTGGTTTGGCATCTTTGTACTAACTAATCAAATAAAAAGCGCAATTTCCCTAGCAGAAATTTCAAGCGGTCAAATTGTTCCTAATAAACAATTCCTAAGTCTCAACTGGCATTAACTAAATAAAAAACTAAGTCCAGCCTATCAACTAATTAAATTTTAATAAAGGAGACCCTAAGAACAAGAGAAATTACTCAAATAAAAATCAAAACGAGACGTTTGCGGTTAAAAAATATTTTACCAAAGAGGAAACAGCCAACAATCACATGTGAATGCAATTAAAAAAAAAATTACGCGGCAGCTTTTTGATTTTGATCTTACTCTTCACTATTGTGGAAGTGAGTGGATACCAACTGATCTGATCTGATCTAATCAAATGATTCAGATCACTACCCATATGGTTTTCTTACCTAAGTTCACATTATTTATGAAAAACGTTAAAAAGACTACTGTGTTTTGTCAGTTATATTGATTAATTTGGTTTTAACTACCTTTTCTTTTTGGCAAAAAAGTTATTCCTTAATCATTAGGATTCTCACTACCAACTAAATGGTTTAGATGCATGAACTGTTCTCCCTCTAAACTTAACTACCCACCATATTACGTATCTTTTAATAAGCAATCTTAAATAGATATATTTCAAATCAAAACTCAGAAAAGTCTATTTAAATTGATGGAATTGTTGAGAATCTTTTTTTTATGTTTGTTGGCTAGGGCCAAAAACTGCTCTGAATTAACTTATGTTTGTTGTAACTAAGTAACTAGAAAATAATCATTAGGAAAAGAATATATAGTAGTGTGGACAGGCAAAGAACTTTGAAGACCGTCTTAAGTTACGGATACTACAAAAGTCAAGGATAAACTTCTCTCCTTTCAAATTTGATATACACATTCCATTTTTATTTTGTGGTAACACTATTTTAATTTTTTTTTTAATAAAAAGGAAAATTTCAAAACATATAAATACTCGTAAAAAAAGAAGTTACTTCTAGGATAGTATTCTAATATCCTATGTATAATCAATACATTGCAAATCATGACATTAATAATACCGTGATTTTTAATGCATGTATACACCCCTATGCATATGCATATTATTTTTAATACACCAAACTAAACAGTGGATAAGAAAAAACCCTAGCATAACTAATTCTAGCATTATTAATCCCAGTATTACTAATATACACGTAACAAACAACCCCTGAAAAGAAATCTAGCGAAGGATATACTTTGAAACTTTAAGTAGTCACTGTTTTTACACATATACATTAAATTTCTTTCACTCTTGCCTATCTCATCCTAACACCTGTCTTTACAGCAATACTATATTAATAAAGCATAGTACCAAACACAATATATTAACAATATCGATAACAAAATAAAATAACGTAAAATATATCATTGAGACTATCAAATTCAATCTCCAACGAACCCCATCTTTACCAATCACTACCTTTATAAATTCAAAACCTAGTTGACTCCTCTCACCACCCCTCCCATTTACACATTTCTCAAAACAAAATATCCACTTTGTTCATTCTGTCCATTACTGCATAAACTAGAAAACCAGGAAAATGACACAAATGGGACGTCAATGGTGGCTCAAAACCACCACCTCTACAACCGCCAGAGCCACGGCGGTAGGCACCCTTTACGGCGGTGGACGCACCACCAGAAGTTGTAGTGCAACATCATCAGAAAGTAATGCTGCTACAATGAACTCATGTTGTGGGCTATCAAGATTAATGAGGAAGTTGAAGAGACGTAGCAATAAAATGTTGAAAACAGCGGCGAGTAGTACTACGTGTACTAGTAGACAATCATCGTTCCAATGTCGGTATGATCCACTTAGTTATGCATTGAACTTTGATACAAGTGGAACTGGAAGTTTATTGGACGAAGATTATTATAAGTTCTGTGCTTTTTCTTCAAGGTTTGTTGCTACACCAAAAGCTGATCATCACTGTCAAACTTTAATGGCTGCGGCTTCCCACTAATATAAAGATCTAGTGGGAAAAAAAGAAAATTAAGCAACAAAAAAAAAAAGAAAAAAAAAAGGAAACGTATGTATCATTTTATCATATTATTTCTTTTAAACTTGATGGATGAAAATGTTGTATACGGCTTATTAATTTGAGGATAATTAAGAAATCCCAAGTTTTGGAGGAACGTAAAGGAAATGTCTTCAATCTTTACTTTGTTTCCTGTTCTTCTCTTTAACTTATCTTATATATATGAAGTATATTTAACTTCTGATATTCTTTTTAGATAAATTCGAATCGTAGCCCAAAAAGAAAAACAAACCTCATAGTAAAAGATTTTACACAGTTAAGTTAAAATTACCCTCAGGTAAATGTTTAGACAAAAATTTAATTTGCTGATCTAGAAAATAAAGCACACGATGTGGCGGAACAGGTTAAAATACACGATTGTCTGTATAAATTAAATCAAAAATATAGTATACGATGAAAATGTTTGACAGGCACGTAGTTTAAGAAAAAAAATAAAATTATTAGAAGTTGTAATCTTAAACAAGTCAGAAAGGGGTCCAGAATATTTGTGTAGTCAGAAAAAGTTTTTCACTAAATTAAAAGTAGAATTGAAAGTTTAAGTTAAATTCTTTTTAAATTAAAAAAAGGTCATTCTTTTTTTGAACGAACCAAAAGGAAAATAGATTTACGGCAAACTTGTTTAATACCTTTATATCCCATAAAATTAGCTAAATAGTAACATTTTGCTCATTTAGTTTTCTGTGTTGGAACGTGAGGGGTGGGGGTGGCTACAAATATTAATAAAAAGTGTGCATGCATGTTGGTTTGTACAATTGTGTGTGTGTGACAAAGAAAATGTTTGGTGAGCATGTGAAAGTGCCATGTGCTACCATTTCCAACAAATGTAAAATTATTATTAAGTGTACTATGTTTCAAAGGTCAGAATTCCGTGAACAATGGTCCACCAAACATGGTGTTAACAAAAAGGTTCCAGCATGGAAATCACACTTTAAAATAAAAAATGGAGTACTCATTAGTACTATTCTTAAATAGTCACTAGTAGTTGTTAATAAAACAGCCTTTCGGTTTTTAATTTAGGCTTATAAAGGGCTAATATAAAAAATGAATATGAACCACGCTTATTGCTAAAACAAAATATATTCTAGCGATGGAAAATTCACAGGTTCATTTTATTCAAGAATTCTCCCCAAGTCTCATAGTAGTAAATTTGTGTCTAAAAGATATAGTAACAAGTACTACTATATATATATTCCGTCTACCCTCCTGTGTCTTCAAAACAATCAAAACCACTAACTAGCTAGATTTTAGATTTCACTGTACTTCCAAATTAGCCACATCTCTACCTTCTAAATGTAAAGATACGATCGATTGTTTTGAGTATTGCATTCCGCTCGGTTGTTTGATGGCATGAATAGCTCCATATGATGTATTATGACTTATGTGAATCCCCGATTTTGGTTTTCAAGTTTTTCAGAATTGATTTGGAAGAATGATTCTCAGCTAGAAACTTTAAATTTGAAAGGATTGATCAAGTTTGACTTTTTAGTATTTGATCCCGGATTGGATTTCAGGAAGTTGGAGTAGGTTTGTGATATCATTTATGACTTGTGTGCAAAATTTGAGGTCACCGTGATTTGATAGGTTTTGACGTCGTTTGTAGAAGTTATAAATTTCAAAGTTCATTAGGCTTGAATCCGTGTGTAATTCGTATTTTTGATATTGTTTGAGGTGATTTGATGGTTCGACCAAGTTCGTATGGTATTTTGGGACTTGATGGTATCTTTGGTTGAGGTCCCGGGGGGCTCGGGTGAGTTTCGAGGTGAGTTTCGAGCAAGTCCGGGCATTTCGGCACTCTTATGTTGTTCTAGAACGTTGGAAGTGCGGACCACACAATTCCATGCGTTGAGGCACATTTTTGATTGTTATAACAGATGAATAAGTGCTACAACAGATGAAAAAGTGTGGACCACACAATTTTATCTGCGGCCGCACTTCAGGGTGTTCTGCAGGTTCGTTGGTCCGACTTCGGAAGCTTATATCTTTTGATCCACAAGGAATTCAGAGATGATTCAAAAATAATAATTGTAGCATTCCGTGTCTAGTTTACAAAAAGATAAAGAAATCGTCATTTGGACATTTGTATAGAAGGTTATGGCTATTTTACTCAAGCGTGGTAGTGGAGAGGCTGTGAAGTGTGGCCACACAATTTTTGTGTGACTGCATGACTTGTAAATGTGCGGACCGCACTTTGGAAGGCAGCTTTGGTACTTCATAAACGAGGGTTAGTATTTGATCCTGGATTGGATTTCCGAAAGGTGGAGTAGGTTTGTGGTATTATTTATGACTTGTGTGCAAAATTTGAGGTTAATCCGACGTGATTTGATAGGTTTTGACGTTGTTTGTAGAAGTTGTAAATTTTAAAGTTCATTAGGCTTGAATCCGTGTGTAATTCGTGCTTTTGATATTGTTTGAGGTGATTTGATGGTTCGACTAAGTTCGTATAGTGTTTTGGGTTGCATGGGTCATATACAGTACCAAGTGGTTGAGCATTTATATATACCTGGAGATGGATCTTCTCTGTGGGGCCGGATTGACCTTCCTCGATACTGAGTGACTGATGATCAGTGATGTATATATTCCAAGATGGATCTTCCCTCGGTCGTATAAACCATATACAATACCGAGTGGTTGAATATTTTTTAGTGGAGAGTGTGAGTTCATGTTTCATCTCTGGGGTACATGGCATTGGCATGCATACATGACATACACGCATAGAGAGGCATTCTTCCTCATACTGTACGGTATCACGTCGTTCATTATTTCTTTTACATACATCGATATGTGGGCATAGAGAGGTATTTCACGCTTGCCATTTGGAAATGAAACATCTTATTCATTGTGGGAAGGATTTTTTTGGAAAAATTACAGTTTTCAAACTATCTCGTATTTTTTGAAGATTTCAATAAAGGATTGGGTTTTACACTAATATTCTTGAAAAGCATAACTATTTTTCGGATAACTGTGAAAAAAGCTGAGCATTTTATCTCTGAGTTACTTCCATATTTATATGTTTTATACAACAACAACAACCCAGTATAATTCCACTTAGTGGGGTTTGGGGAGGGTAGTGTGTACGCAGACCTTACCCCTACCCTAAGGTAGAGAGGCTGTTTCCAAATAGACCCCCGGCATCCTTCCCTCCAAGAACTCCCACCTTACTCTTGGGGAGACTCGAACTCACAACCTCTTGGTTGGAAGTGGGGGTTGCTTACCATCAGAGCAACCCCTCTTGTCACATATTTATATGTTTTATGTTGTTATGAATTGTAGTTGGTTACTAGTGTTGGACCTGACCATGTTTCAGCTCTTCACTTCTTTCAGCCTAAGTTTAGGTTTGTTACTTATTGAGTACATGTGATCGGTTATATTCATACTATATTTCCTGCATATTGCGTGCAAATTTCGAATGCCGATGATGCTATGCATGGCAGGAGCTAGCATTGAAGATGTACTTGCATCCCTGTTGTAGATGTCTCTTGTTCATGGTAGCCTTCGATTATAAAACTCTGTTTATGTACTTTCAAACAAAAGATGTATTTATTTCATACCAACTTGTAAACTCTATTCTTAGAAGCTCATGATTTGTACTGCTAGTACTTGGGAAATGTATAAGATCCAGATAATTTCTTTTGATAATTTCTTATTAAACATTATTGGAATTGGATAGTATATTTGGCTTACCTAGCGGGTAGAGTTAAGTGTCATCACGACTAGTGGATTTTGGATCGTGACAATAAATCAACAGTGATAAAAATATGAGAATTGTATATTCCAGACACCACTTTGCATAAAATACATACAAGCAAAATTTGCTAACATGAGCCTCACTTTGACACTTAAGAAGTCCTAAATCAAATGCTGAATCCAGCTCCCTAGGGTAAATAAGTCTTACAAGGTCAAAACCTTGTGACTCTACGAACGACGACAACATTATATGCTAACTTCTACATTTTCTCTTTTCTCTTACACAAGCTTTACATAATAATTGGTCTAACCTGTACTGTATTTGCTACTTTAGCTGCATCCTGCCCTACAAAAACTGAGAATAATGGAGGCTTAGAGACTTTCAGTTACACGGCGAGAGATGAGTACAATTAACTCCCCATAGGAAAGAGCTATGGTTCACAGTCATCTGTCCGATGATCCGAGACTGTCCCTTCAGATGATATTTCCTCTATGTCTACCTGTTCAGCCCGAGCAGGATCTGACTGAGTTTTGCTAGAATCCCCACTATCAGTTTCAACTTCTTTCTCTGCCTGAATTGGGCACCGTGTACTAGGAGCTGAGACCTGATTTGTTTTCTGCTTTCCTAGTGAATCTTGGGTGTCAGACGATGCAACCTTATCAACAGATTTAGGGCGAGGGACCATATTTTCAAGTAAACATGAACTAGTAGCAATAGGTGGACCTGGTGCAACACAGGATGCAACCAATTGAAGCACTTCAGGTGAGGGAGACAATCCAGCAATCGTCTTTTTTAGGTGAAATGTATTAACTGAACTAGTTGAAGGGTTGGCATATAGACTTAGAGGAGGCATATTAAGGTTAGCTTCAACCGAAGGGAGTCCTGAAGTTCTGGCCATCATTCTAGAAAGCAAAGGGAATGATGGATCTTGTTGACCACTCATTCCTGCGGTACCCTCACCATGTAAGCTACCTTGGACGTCACTAGTTCCTGCAAAATCTTTCTGGAACTGCCTCATCACTTGCAGTCCGTGTTTCTTCTTCTTTTTCTTTTTCAAGCTCAGCCGTGGGTCCTTGGGTCGAGATGGAGGTGGAGAAGGAATAACAAATGGAGGGAGGGCGGGCTTCTCCTCCCCATATAGCAAGCGAACTGATTGAGCAATTGCAGAGACAGTTGGTGGTAAATCCGGTTCAGGAGGTTTTGCCGGAGTATTCACTGCTTCACGAAGCCAATGTGGTAGCTTATTCTTCGGTGAACTACATTCTGCCACTTCCTTGCCCTTTGATTGAGAAACATTCTGACCTTTATTAAGTTCAGGAACTGATGGAAGATTTCTGGATTCACCACCTCCCGCATTGTTATGTGAATCATGTGAGATATTTGATGACCTGTCAAGAAGGTTAGGCAATTTAACAAATCTGCTTGCACCAATGTCATTCTCCTTTTGCAAGTCAGGCCAATTCTGGCCACCCAAACCAAGAGGACCCAAGCTACTGCTGCCCAACGAATTCAGCAGAAACGGCGACTCCATAAGAGAACCTGAGGATGGCCCTGGTCTGTCAGAGGGTCCCACATTAAAATCTCGAGGAATGTTCACCTGATACTTGTCAGTGCTGGGAGTTGGAAGATGTGCGAACTGATTGTTATTCAGACCAAGTTGCTCACGAGGTTCCAGATTTGGGAAGCTTGAAGACAGATCACCAAATCCCAATTTCATATCTGTTAGGTGTGTTGGAAAGAGCTGCTCATTTAGCTTACAACCATGCAATGCTCGAGCCATCATTGCATCAGAAATGCCTGAGAAGAAGCTTAATTTTCCCACTTTGGTAGGCTTGGATGGTTTAGGTGCAGGTACTGGTGGCCCCTCCAAGATCTTGAGCTGCTCTTCTTCCCACCTAATTGACAAATCTTCAGGAGTTTTATACTTAGAAAATCTTAACTTTGGATCTCGTAGCATGGCATCCCAATTGCCCCTTCCATATCTACGTACACCAATCCAGAGATAATCCAGTTCATCTTCAGACCAAATGTCCAGTTTGTTTCTCCTTTTGAGTAGGTTGCCTGATCCTGATCCTGATCCCGATCCTGACCCAGTTCTAAGCATAATGCTTTCAAGAACCTTCCTATGTTTTTCGGGAAATGATGATGATGACGCCATCTGCCCTAACCCCAGTACTGGAGGAATCTGTTGCTCTTGTGGGTTAAACCTAGATGATTCATGAGGTGGAAACTTGAGATTGGGCAAAATCGGCAGTACAGGATGCTCATGGATAGACTCATTCACATCTGCAAATCTTGATCCCAAAGACAAGCTGGGAAACAAGTCAGAGGGTGGATGGGGCATGTTCATGGCAGGAAATGGGTATCTTGGTAAAAATGGCTCATCAAAAGATTTGGGAAGTCCTGTCTTTGCTTGAATATCAGATAAAGTAGCACCAGAATTCTTGAAATTACCAGCAGAACGTCTTTCTGGCATAACAGATAGAGGATGCTGCAGAAAAGCCAACATTAGGAATTTACACACTCATTATTTTACATTTTAATATGCATGAAAACACATTAGACACAAACACAACGAGAGAGAGAGAGAGAGCATACAGGATTGAATGGAAGATAAGAATCAGGTAAGCTACTCTTTGGAGGCTGTTGTGAAGGATCGAGGGGAAGATCTGGCAATTTGAATCTCCCGGAGAAGCTTTCCTGGCGTTTAGCAACCATTTCGGTTGAAAGCTTAGAGCGAGGCACAGTATTTGGGAACTCCAGTCCCAATCCTGGCCTGTGTTGCCGGTTGTTTGACTTTGAAAAGTTCCTCTGTGGCGCCTCCACCTGATGTGCATTAGGAGCACATAGTCCCAGAACCGGCAAAAGGTGCTCATTAGCCTCTGAATTGATGCAGCTCATCTCTTGTGCATGATTACTTGACTGGGGAATGTCTGGAAGAGGATGACCACTTGTCTTAACTAGAACATCTATGCTATCATTCAATTTATGTTTCAACTTTCCCAACCTTAAGGTTGAGTCAGCCATGCTTTTCTGCGCCTCCGATGATTTAAGACAGCTATTGTTACCCAAGTTCATAGATACATGTTTCTCTTCACGGGTTTGCAACGGTACATTTATTGGATTCACATCATGAGCTTTCGGAGGAAGGAGATGACAGAGAGACTCTTGTCCAGCCAGTCCTTCCATGGGGCCAGATGCTTCAATTGCATTTCTCCGGGCCAGCCGTTCTTTTTGCCTAGCACGAAGCTTAGCACTGCCCAAAGCAACAAAAGCAATCACATAAATATTATCTTTCGAAGTTCAGAATTAACAGATATAACCAAGTTTTTCATATAACGCTGCCACAAAGAAGTGAAATTCCGATATCGTGCATGCTACTGTTTTCCCCCAGAGTCGTAAAGAAAATGTTTAGTATTCAGAAGATGGTAAATAGAACCATCTCAATACACTAAAGCAAATCGGTAACCATTTAGATGCTGATAAGAGCCCAAAGAGTATAACTCACTATTTTGCCTTCAATGCTCGTCCTGCTGCACTGTATTCTCGTTCTGGTTCAGGCTCAGGCTCCTGCTCCTCTTCCACACCACTCTGTAATTTCAGTTATTAGACAAAATTAGTGATCTAAAACGATGTCCTAATGAGACAACTACAGAGCGACTCCGTCCTAGGGAACAATCATCCATATTAAATTCATTATTCTTCAAAAGAACAAACTATATGCTTGTGGAATCACAATACTGTAATTGGTAGTTGACGTCGAAATTTAAAGATTGAAGACACTGATTCCGAACAATTTTGAGGGGATGGATTGAATAATTTATCTAAGCAAAAGATAAAGGTTCAGATTATAAAAGTCTGCATTCCCCAAGTTATCACTTTACTGCTCTAAACATGAAATACAAATTTACAATATGAAAGTACCTCATTTAATGTTTCACTGGGGGGTAAAGCATATGCTTCCCTGTAAGAAACAGCTTTCCTTAGACGCTTGCCTCGACCAAGAGCTGCTTCCTCCTCACTCTGATATTTCTCCCATCTACAAGCACAAGAACGTGAAGAAAGTGTCCAAAAGCCGCAATAAAGTTTACCACTTCAAAGGTAATCATTTAACATGGTTTTGAAAACTTGCATTCTTAAGTACTAAAGTTTGACTCTTCATTTTGTTCACCAATCAATCAAGTGACTCCCGGGCATGAATCACTGATTCAGCCATCAAAAGCAGCAATGATGTTACTGAAAGATTTTTGTCAAATTACCAAATATTTTCGTATCCTTGAGCCCAACATCCATTTCCTGTATAAAAGCACCACTACTATCTTTCAAGTGTTGAGAACGCAGCAAAGCTTTCTGGTATTACATCAAGCTTTTAAACTGTTCCAAGCATGTGCAGTTTAAAATTTACATAAACCAAGATGGAAAAATTCTAATACTTCTTTCTGTGCTTTGCTCATTATTTCTCTCTCCTAGAAGAATCGCCGGCCATAAAAAAAAGGGAAAAAGACTCCAAGACAAGTGAAAACTAACTTGAAACAACCTCTGGAAGGTATAGAAAATGATTGTAAAAGTTTTACCCATGGTTGCAACAATGCTACACCACTAACACATCCATTGTTTCAAATACAAACACACTGGTTTCTCTCATTGTCTATTGGAAGCCAGTACTAGTGAATCCTACAAGAGTTGAATCCTGTATGTGACTGCCTGTGCCACCATTGCTTCAAATCTGTAATATCTTCCAATGAACATGCAAAGTGGTTCCTATAAGACAAAGCAAACTTTTGTGCCTTCTACAATGTGGAAAAGCAGCATAACATTCAATAGCATGTGGAGCATTAGTGTCATAGATAGGCGGGTGATCGTCATCAGTCTACCTTTACCAGCTTCCTCTAATAGAAGTACAATATCACTTGTAATAAGTGCACTAGAGAAGAACCGGAGAGGTTTTACATGACATCGCGAATTTGAAGAAACTTTATAAAAAATGTATTTTACGCAGATTTAGAAGATTGTGATGGAGGGTTTCTGGAGAACAAAATCTGGGGCTCACTATCATCACATGCCTTATAAACAATGCCCAAAATCAAGCGCAGTAAAGAAGCTGAAAGAGTTGGTGGAAGCGGTTGCCATTGGTAACAAGGACTGAGCTTTGTGAACAAGAAACATAGAGAGCAACCTCAAGAAAAGTCTTTGTAATTATTCTTTTTAATCTGCTAAGGTAGTAATTGAAGTAGTCAAAGAGCTTCCTTTCATTAATTACTAGAAAATAGAGCTAGCTCACCGAAAACAATTTTGCAAGAATATAACTATCAAATATTCTTTTGCAAGAATATCTTTAGCATAAGAAAGTGAAGCATTCATTAAAAATCCATTCACTGTAGGATGAGTTCTTTTATTTGGACAACTGCTTAGACATGTTGTCATAGTTACTTAATGCAAAGCAAAGACACAATATAAGTATATAACAACAATGCCTCAATCTCAAGAAGTTGGGGTAAGCTTATGAAAAGACTACTAGCAAATATTGGACCTATTGTAATAAAATGATCTAAGACGCAATCTCAACTTAGTGCCACCTATATAGATCTTTTCTTTACATTGTGCCCTATTTTTTGCTAGGTTTGCATGGATTCCAAGAAATTGTAGGTCTTTCGAGATAACTCCTTAAACACATAAATAGAAAGACAAATCCAAAACATTATCCTTTTTAACCTTCAAGAAATTCATATATAAACTATGTTAGACATTTATTTGTCTTAACATACTCATACCGAACGAGTGTGACAATGGTATACTTTGTGCAGATTCTCCAATTGCATAGTATACTATCAAACAAATACAAATAACGTAGCAAGAACAATACCTCACTCTTAGAAGCTTGTCCCATTCATTTTCTTCAGTGCTACCAACCAAGTTATCCTCTTTCTTCTCCACAATTTGTACACAAGTGTCTTCACTCACCACCATATGAGATGCTATTCCAACTTGCTCTTCTGCACCTTCATCGTTCCATTCCAATGACTAACAAAAGAGACAAAAGAAAACACAACAGGCACAAGAAAAGATTCAGAAAGACATTGGAATGATCTTATAATGATTGTTGTTCCAAAGAACTAGCACAAGAATTTCCAAAGCAGCAAAAACTACTTCCTTATTTCTTCATAAAAAAAATTACTTCCTTATTGAATCAGAAAGCAGAAAGAAATACACTAGAATTCTTTTTGTAAATAGCATGCGATGTTAAAGACAAATAGAATAGTTTTGTAAATAGCATGTCATGTTAAAGTCAACTAGAATCATAACTGTGTAACTATAGAATACTAACTAGCACAAGAGGGTGGTTAAATAAAGAGAAAAGCTTTCAATTCATGGCATGGACTGCCAAAAAAAGCTCATTTTACAAAGATACAGAACCATAATAAATGGAATGTGTGACAGTCATAACATGCCATACCAGACCAAAAACCAACCACATCGCCATAAATATCCAACCTAATGCATAAGAAACATAACAAATTTCATTTCCATGCAGAGCTCTATTAGAACATTAAAGTTAGTAAAGTGATTCTACATCTTGTTTAGCATGTATATCCATCCAGTGAAAATTCACAGTAGCCCATTCAAATACAAACATATTTAATATTTATACAGCTAAAACATATACCATTTTAATTGCTTTTTTAGAATTAGGATATACCCACTTTAATAGATTTATTGTTACTTAGAATCAATCGTACCATATGTGCCATAGCAGTCTTCATCTTCAAGGATAAACGGAACAAATGAAGAAACTTTTCGCTTGTAAACAATGTAGAAAGAGTCTGAAACACAATTTAATTAAGGGGAACTAAAGTTTCTATAAATTCAGCATGTTTGGTTGAATCAGAGAAAACTTCTGAAGAGCATTTAAATTTTAAACAACTCAACAGGCCAAAGGCCAACTTATGGAGTTAGAACAAAACTCTAAGTTTTCTTTCACGTCAGAAAAAATGAAAGCTACAAAACCCACAACGAATACAAAGACTGTTTCAGAGATGACAAATTACCTAAACTTTTCTACTTAAGATTGGCTGGAAAAGTTATAATTCAGATTAAGTTGACATTGCTAAGTTTTACAAGCCAACTGTAGTTTGGTCAGTTAGTAGCTGTCAGCAATAACAGCACAAAATCTAGTTATGGGTCTTTAGATAAACGATTTAAAATTTTCCTAGTATATCTGAAATATGTATTTTGGAAATCAAGAGCTAGTTTCCTTGGAGGCTTTAAGTCCCTAAGTAAGATACAGTTGCGTCAAAACTTTTGTCAAATGGATTTCATGAGAATTATGCTATGGCGTTCATGTTTTTTTCACTTTCTCAAATCTGTTTCAACTCTCTTTAATTCATGCTTCTTATTTATCAAATAAGTTCAATTCCTACTGCTGTTACTATGATGAATGGAAGTAATAAGCCAAATATGACTAAAACCCTAAATTATAATCATGGACCTCACGGTTGCTCAGTTTACAATTTCCAACTGTCCTTAGGTGCCCACTACCTTTCCTCACAGTTTGAGCTACAAATCAGGGCCTAATTTTCAATCTTCCACTTCTGAATAATAGAGTTGGAAAAGTCTCACTTGTCTGGCATCATTTAAGAAATATGCTTTTTCGGTAAGGCGTTTACGGTTTAACAGAACTGTGGAAGAGCTGTGGTTACCTTCACTGAACCAAGCATATCATTCTCCAGTTCTGCCTCATTGTTATCAGCTGAATCTGACTGAATATTTGAACGGTCAAGCAATTTCGAAATGGCATTTTCATCCCAAACAATCTTAGTGCTGCCTTTAGTGCACTTATCTTTATACACATCACCCAGGCTACCAGTCCTCCTGCGCTTATGCTCTACTTCAGGAACTGTTTCATCTCCAACAGCATCGTTTTCTGACATGCTAGAGGAATCAATGAAAAGTTCTTCTGTTCCCCATCGAAGGATGTCTTCAACCTCCTTTTGGGATCCTGATTTGTTCACAAAAAGCTGATCAAGCATCAACTTCTTCTTCGCAAGCTGAAGTATCCGTTCTTCAACACTGGCACGGACTACTAGCCTGTACACTAGAAGTCTCTTTGACTGTCCAATACGGTGAGCCCGATTCATCGCCTGGATATCTGCATGTGGATTGAAGTCAGAATCGTAGATAATAACAGTATCCGCAGTAGCCAAATTGATCCCCAGTCCACAAGAGCGTGTTGATAATAAGAATACAAATCGACTTTTGTCCTGATTAAACCGCGCTATTGCTGCTTGACGATCAGCCACAGCAACAGAACCATCAACTCTCTCATATGTTTTTGGCCCAAACTCAATTGCCAAGTAATCCTCCAGAATATCTAGAAGCTTCGTCATCTGTGAAAATATGAGGACTCTGTGACCTTCTTTATGAAAACTTTTGAGCATAGAGTGCAGAAGAGTCAGCTTTCCAGAAGCCTTTATCCTCATTTCATGAAGAAATTCTGGTGATCCAGATTCAGGCTCAGTTCCTGGTATGAGATAAGGATGGTTGCATACTTTTCTTAACTGCATAACAATATTCAGCATCGATTGTTGTGCAACTCCCTTCCCAATGTTGCGAAGAAGCTGATAGTTCTTTGTAAGCATTGCACGGTAATATTCTGCCTGAATAGAAGATAACTCAACAGGAACCATTCTTTCAGTTTTAGGAGGAATATTTTGCATAGCATCCTTTTTCAGCCTGCGAAGCATGTGCGGAGCAACAAGCTTCTTCAATTCTTCCACCTTTTCCGCCGTTGTAAGATCATTGAACTTCTCTTCGAATGACGATAATGAAGGAAATGAAGATGGCTGCAAAAAATTTAACAAGTTGTACATCTCGCCAATGTTGTTCTGAAGAGGAGTACCAGTCAATAGCACTCGATGCTGGAACGAGAACGTGTTGAGCATGCTAAAGAGCTTACTACTAGCATTTTTAAGACGGTGTCCCTCATCAACCACAAGAACTTCCCAGGGAATCCCACGCAGAAAAGTGGAATCAACGAGAACCATTTCATAAGTAGTCAAAAGAACATTAAATTTGTACGACGTCGACTTCTTACTCAGATTACTTCGATCACTTGCATGCCATTCAAATTGGCGAATCACAGCTCTTGCTTTAGCACTCCCATGGTATTCTACAACATTTAGGTGTGGAGCCCATAACTGAAACTCTGCCATCCAGTTTGGCATTGTGGATAGAGGAACCAAAACTAAAGAGGGAAGCGCAGCATTGAACTCAGTATACAATGATGATAAGAAAGCAGAAGCTGATACTGTCTTCCCAAGCCCCATCTCGTCAGCAAGAATAACATTTTTGGATTTATGCCAGCATTTGCGCAACCAATTTAAGGCTTCCATTTGATGTGGAAATAATGCGCCTCCTTGCAGTTCTTTAGGCTGCTCTGTCAGAGTGACTATATCATTCTGATGGAATTCTCTCCTTTTGCTCACTATATCATCCTTGGTAGCATTTCTAGTCAATGCTTGGGATTCAAACTGATTGAATTGATCAATCAAATGAGATGATTTTGCAATCACAGGTTCCTCTATTTTTTCCCAGGTACATTCATCATAAGGAAGGCCAGTCCATCTCACAAAAACTTCAGCTGAACCAGCCGTACCAGGTCGAGTTGCAATTATTCGCTGAGGCATCTTCCACCTTTCGTCACAAATATTTATTGTTGCTGTCCCATACTTTGCCTTGTAGTTGTCCAGTTTTCTTTTTGCCAGAACTTTCAGTTTAGATTCTGGGACCCAAGAGTTATGAATATGTGATTTTCCAACCCACTTAACAAGATACTCATAAAAGACATTTACACCATTAGAGGGTGGCAGCTTACCCAAGACAGTCTCCTTACTTTCCTTCAAAGAGCCGGTATCTGTAGTAATCATTTCATCTATCCCCTTGCCATTTCCAACTTCATGAATCTCAGATGTGACATTATCCTTCGAGTTGGCACGGCCACTATAGTTCTTCTCAGTGGAGTCATTGCTTTCTCCAGAAGTATTCTGCATATTAGCCGGGTCATCAGCATTCACAGCAGTGTCTTCTTCATTTGTGTCGATTGCACCTTCAGATACTGAACCTTGAGGGTCTTCCTTTAATGTGCCAGTTCCTTCTTTGCATTCTTTGCTACCCGATCTTCTGTACACTTGAATTTTATCCTTTCTGATATCATCCTTTGAGCTCCTTACTTCATCAGTATTGTCCAAAATTTCCCGAGAGCAACTGCCCGAATACTGTATACTTTCCTCAATTACGGGCACATCACAACTGGGTTTTCCATCATTTACTTGCTCTCTATCTTCTAAACTTGCTGAATCTTCCAATGGAGGGTCATTCGCGTTCACTCCGGTGATATCATGAGAACAACTATTCCTATCAGCTTGCACTCGACACGCCAGAACCCTATCAACCTGTAATTAAGCATGCGTCAGAAGTAGGAAAACAGTTTATCATCAAAAATCTCGGTTTTCCAGCCCTTTTAGCAGGAAGTTCCAATAATTACATCAAAGAGTGACAAAAGGAGCAGAAGATTCTTATTAATAATTGATAATAAACCTACAAGTCAGTGCTCGGAACTAGTACCTGTTGAAGATCGAGACCATTATTATCATAAATCAATGGTTCACTAGCAACTTTTCCTTTTTCACGAGACAGATCTGATGGCTGAGCAGCCTCTTCAGAAACCAGCTGCATTAGCAAAAAGAGAAAAAAAAGAATCAACAAAAGAAAAAATATGAAGTTAGTTTTGCATATTATAATAACAGTTAAAGCAAAAAAGAAAAATAGACATATCAGAAAATTCTCGTTTCCCTTCCTTCTCTTTTTTGCTTTTCTTTTTTTGGCTTTTTACTTTAATTCGTAGAACATGTTAATCCACACCCTTCAAACAAAACTGTTATTATTAAGGAAAGAATCCAAAAAGAAACTACAAAGCTCCACTATTTCTTTTTATTTTTCTGCTTTTTATATTCTTTTATGGGTAAGCACTCTCCATTAAACTCAAAAAGAAGCAAGAACTAGGAGTACTCTATTGAAGAAGTCAAGGACCGCTGCTGCTAATCCCACAAGTACAAGGAACTGAGACGCCGTAATTCTTCCATCAGGTTATTATTATTCCCTTTTTGAAAAAGTTCTTTCTTCCAAGATAGAAATTTAATCACATGCAAAAGTGGACATGCACATTTACACATAATAGAAACAACATCAGAATAAGCAAATAATTGTCCCACATGTAGAAGAAATAAATAAAGCAAAATAGTCTGGAACTGAAAACATCCCACACTAAAAAAAACATCATTTTTAATAAGTTAAGAAGTTTCGAGAATTTATTTTGGGTCATTATCGTTCCACTAAACCCTAGAAAAGCCACGCTTCCAACTTTTGTAACCCAGAACCTTGATTTTTGTAACCCAAAACCAGCTTATCCACTATAGAAAAAACGTTTCTGCCTTTCTAATTTAAGAGAAGTGCTACATCACAGTATATGCTAATGTCCACACATCAATTTCTCTTCTTTACCGTGAGAGTTCTCTTCTAGAAGAATAACATTAGATGATACCACCTCATCTATTATCCATCTATCAAGCTTGAATCCTCAGAAAACATTTATTCAAAATCTGGACGATCATCTTAAGAAGTAGAACCCACATTTTCTCCCAAAAAAATGAATTCATTCCTCACTTGACTTTCTTGGCCCCTCACACTACCTAACTTGTTCAGAAACCCTTTAATAGAGCTGCTCATCCTGAAAAGAGGAAAACTATTGCTGTGCCGCGCAAACGTACATGGGATAGTTAATTGAATATATGTACTGAGGAGGACTTTTTGAGTTTTTACCAAGTTCAGCATCTACTCCATTATCAAGTTCACCACCTTGAATACCTTTACAGTAATGCCTTAATGGGCCACTATTCCTTCCCTCTCAAATTTGACAACTATACCGCAAATCTTATGATCTTGATTACGAGCTAACCCATTTTCTTATTTTGCACTAAACATAAAAATTACATCCAAGGTCTTCCTAACCCAAGTAATAAATTGTTTTTAACAGAAATATCATGAATATGGTGTAGAATCAGACTCGTCTCCTCAAAAAGCACACATCCTTATGGAAACTACTATTATCCTTACTAGCCAGTTAACAAGTGAATTGTGACAAAAATGAACTGAAGCCTAGAGTAGTAATCCACACTGCCTATAATACCCATCCCACAAATGACCTCTAACATAGAGAGAAAGACGCCATCAAAACTATGTTTCTCTTTTCTTTTTTTTATAAAGCAAATAAATTCTATTGATGATGGGAAAGCCCCGTATAGAAGCCCTATACTAAAAAAAGTATGAACCTAACACCAAAGAATGGTTCTCAAAGATTCTCTAACTAAGACAGCACATATCTTTTGTTAAAAATAGATATCTTCAAAATTTATACTTTTGGTGTAGGAACGACATGATAGAAAATGTGTCCCAGTATATTGATTCTTTGCAGCTTCTGAGGATGAATTGGTGCAGCTATCAGCAGTACCGTAACTTTTGCTTGTTGGTTTGCAGTACCTTCTTGGTACTTCATTGATGGAATTTCTTATCTTATAAAAAGAAGGTATCTAACTTAGAGAGAAGAGAAGTTAGCAAAAGTCAAAACTATGTCTCTCTCTTTTTTTTGGGATAAAGTAAATAAATCTATTGATGATGGAAGCCCCATATAATACCCCCCACCCCCCAAAAAAAGGAGTAGAGAACCTACACAAAAACGGTTATCTACAAGAGAAAACCTATCTTGTATACACAAAAACGGTTCTCTACAAGAGAAAACCTATCTTGTATACAAGTAGGAATTTTCCATAAAAGGTCCGAAGAGAAATACTGCCATCAGATTTTTGCCAGTCTTGCATCAACTCAATGGCAAATAAGTAGTAAACAGGAAGTATAAGGAACCTCAAAAAACAACCTCCAACCTTGTGATTCTACTCGTCCTTGCCATCATGCACACTTCCTATAACTTCCAAGAAGCCTACTTCTACTATCTACTCTTATATCTTGAAGTTTAGAGCATGCTCCTAATCAGACAGCTTCCTATAACTGTCTCAGTTAAATCCCCTTCAGAGCTTTACTCAACTGATGGCAGACCCAAAACAACGCAATCTCTGGCAAAGAACGTATACTATCAGATTAACTATTATCAATTAACTAGACATAGTGGTCAACATTAAGGTTCGATCCCTCTTTGGTAATAATTCTGCATGCTCCACAAGTTGAAGGCCTTAATACATAACTACATAAAGAAGGTTATCACAATATTTCAGCATTCATATCTTACCTTAAAAGGATAAAATAGAGTGAGGGCATTCCCATTATTGCATGCCTGTTTTCTTTTTCTTTTTTATAGTCTTATGGCATGGCAGTTTCGAGACGTAGAAAAAGCAACAATAAAACCTATCGAGCAAAACCTGACGAAGAGGCTTCAGTCCATGTAATAGCTGTCACTTGAGCAACTTTTACGCGGAGGACGTCAGATACTTGTTCTTAATTTGCATTATTACCAGAAGTCTATGGGACATGTTCCAAAACATTTTTGGGTTACAGTGGATTGAGCTACTTAGCATGAAGGATGCCTTAATCAGTTGGTGCAGTTGGAAGGTGCAAAATCAAGAAGAAATATGTGGCAACCCATTCCTAGTTGTATATAGAGAGGGGATAGAATCTGAGATGTCTTGAAGGAACCTCAAATTCTATTCCACCCCTAAAAGTTAGATGTCTTATTAATTTGAGTAGTTGATATTATTTTAGTAAAGCACCTGATGCAAATCAACTTTCAGAATTCATGGGTTACTTGAGTTTAGTATAGGAACCAAGCATCATAGTTTTTGTAATACTGCATCTTCTGGATGCCTTCATTTAATAAAATATCATACCTTATTAAAAAAATCGAAGTCTATTGAGCAAAAACTATTCAGATTTGAGAAAGAATACAGAACAGAGGGATTGTACCTCATCTTTAAGTTGAACTTCAACCATATCTCTCCTGTCCCTTTTTGAAGGAGCCACTGAAGGCTGCCGATCAAAACGCTTACATTTTTTCTGCAATTTGCTTGACTTTGAACCTGACTTTCTAGAATTATCAGCAGCTCTCTTTCCCTTGTCAGTCCTAGATTTGCTCTGACTGTCAATGCTGTAAAAATTAGGTTTTCTTTTCCTGTCTTTCCGAGAAGCAGCCTCCGACAAAGCTACAGGTTTATCACCTGGAGATCTATCACTAGAAGGTAAGTCAGGCTTCTTTTCAGAGGCTTTTTCATTTTTCTTTGAATCTGATAAATTCAAAAAGGGTGTCGCTTCATTCATGGAAGAGCTTGACTTGTCCAATGGAGTATCTGCAAAAGGCACCTCTTTCTCAACTGGAGTATCTGCAGAAGGCACCTCTTTCTCAACTGGTGTATCAGAAGAAGGCACTTCCTTCTCAACTGGAGTATCTGCAGCAGGAGGCACCTCCTTTTCATTATCAACACCTGTGTACGAGGACTTATCATCCGCAGCACCATGCTGGGAATGATGACTTGGTTTAATATCAGAAGAAACATCATTGGGGGATGTACCCAGCTTCTCCGTTGGGTTGCGATGTGATAAAGGTGTTTTTTCTCTTACCGAGGATCTTCTCTTACCAGGAATGGAGCTTTCAAATATTAGGGATACCTTGGAGATTCCAGATGCTCTATTTTCATTTTTTGCTTTTCCACCTGTAACCTTCGTTCTTGCTCGTTTGGCGACAGTATCTAGGTGATTAACAGACTCAAGGGGATCCTTCTTCTGATAACAACTAGGACACTCCCACTTTCCGGTCGGTATACGCTGAATAGATACAAAAATTTATCAGTAACAAAAATAAAGTAGATGGAATAAAATGAAAAGGAAAACTCAAATTAATACATGAAAGATTTAAAATAAAAGTAAATCTGCCTTTAAATAAAATAACTACCAAATATACCTTTAGAGGGGGATCCAGACACTGAAGATGGTAGGTTCGCGGACAGCTTTCACAACAAAGCAAATTTCCACCAAGATCACAAACAACACATTCATAATAGTACTGGATGAGAGCAAAAGAAAACAATAGTCAAAAGCAGTTCGAAAATGCAAATGTATAGAAAGCGATAAAAAGCTCAGTTGGAAAATACTTAAATCACACTGCAAGGCAATAAATTCTCAAATAGCACTATATATTTTGGCCTTACTGTCCTGGCAAGACGATAGCAAAGCTAACAGCGAGAGCTTAAAGGTAACATACTCGTAAAGAATGAACAAAAAAATGAGGACAACAAAAAACTTTAAGAATAGCAAGCTAAAGAAGCATGTTGATCTCTTGATCAAGAAGTAAGTTTCATTGGAAATTTTCTTCCTGAACTACAGCTCAAGTCTTGTTTGCGATGTACTGTCGCAACATAAATTGAAAAAGAGATTAAGTAGATCATAAAGAACATACTAACCCCATCATTTCCTTTCTTCTTGCTAGAAGAAGAATGACTTGAAGTGATTTCGCTCTTCACTCGACTTTTGGATGAGTTACTTGACGATAAATCCAAGGGTTTTGAAGCCTTTTCTTTGCCATTCGATGTGTCAGGTCCAGATGGTAGTTTCCGACGCTTGCGTTTTAAGACCCAGTCTCCGTTAAGCATTTTACTGGACAGTGAACCTTCTTTCATCATTGCAAGCGGGGTTGTACATCTCATATCATGACCTCCAGGCATCAAATGTTATCACATATTCCTGCAAGGTTTGTTGCTAAGAGCATTAGATCATAAACCTAAAGAACAAAATTAGAACACCTTTCAGAAAAAAAGGTAAAGAAGGAAGATTCGAGCACACTGCATGAACCGAAAACATAGTAGGCTATTCAAATAGGCAAAAGAATTAGTAAATTTTAGTCTACATTTCAACAAAGCTCCCTAGACAATAATCTCCCTTCTATTTTGTCCCTTCTACTATTTTTCTTTCAAGAGGACTTCTTCGACGCTCTTAACACTATAAAAGAAATGGAGAAAGCCACTTTTTTAGGATGAACATACATACTGTGCTGGAGCTTTCTAAAACATGCATTCACATAGATGTCAACTTAGTTAACTGATTAAATACTTCATTCACTGAAAAAGTAAATCAGACACTGTTTTAGTTGCAAATAATCATTTGTTAAGTACATGGTACTAGCTTGTGAAGACCTAGCATAATTAATGTGTACGAAAGAAGAAAGAAGGTGCAAAGTGGAATGCTGCAATTATATCCATAAAACTCATCTTAATTAATGTGTAAGAAATAAGAAAGCTCCCTCGAAATTAAATGGTGGAAAGAACACCAGAAATAAAATCAATGAGAGCACTAAACATGACTGACCTTGCAGACAGACACAAGTACTGACCTAATAATTTCAAGAAAACCACTACAATTAACCTTCAAATGAATTTAGCAGCCTAAAGTAGACAATTGGCTAATCTAAAATGAACATCAGGACTAAGTCTGCAGTAAGGTACGCTATTAATGTAGTAGGACAGGTTCAGCAAAAAAATCGCATCCAAATTAACAGATATGAATACACTATGTTGACTAATATAACAAAAAGCAACGCATATCTTTCAGAAACTTTCCGAACTAGGACAAAAAGAGAGAAGTAGCTGAAAACTTTCGTAAACTGAAGATGCACCTAACGGGATATGCGGGTACAACATAGTTGAGACGCAACACATCAGAAATGAAGATTCAAGGAATATCAGAAATTAAACTTAGTTAACGGGCAGTTTAGATAATTAAAATGCAATTACGTCACTATTACTCAGAAACCACAAACTTCCAGGACAATCAGTTTGACAGCTATAAATATAGGTATATGGGGAAAGGATTTAAAACCAAGGCCTCAAACAGAATCTGATTACAAAGGCTAACGCCATAGTAAGACATGTTATGGGAGACGGGAAATTAGACCATGTGCTGATTATTGATATATGGGAAAGGATTTAAACCAAGCCCTCAAACGGAATCTGATTACAAAGGCTTATGCCATCGTAAGACAGGTTACGAGATACGGAAAATTAGACAATCTGCCGAATATATATGTGTGGAAAGGATTTAAACCAAGCCCTCAAACAGAATCTGATTACAAAGGCTTATGCCAAAGTAAGACAGGTTATGAGATACGGAAAATTAGACCATGTGCTTCACTTCCAACTAAGACCTACACATTTCATTCATATCAAAGCTATTGACGTAAAAAAAATTAATATACTACAACTTAAGTCAAAATTCAACCGGTTAAGGCAAACAGCATAATTGCTATCAAGGAATCCTTAATTTCTAGTTCAATAGACCTTTGAATCAAGTTGAAACCAGTCATACAAATGCTCATAGTCACTCGACTAACTAAAGCCATTTGGAATAATTAAAGAAATAAGGATTACATTTTCCTCTTTATCAATTCAGCAGAACAAGCCCTTAATCAATGTGCTATAGTAAAAAACCATCACATGCATGCACAGCTGAATTGAACCATAAATGATCATAACCTAAGCACCACAGAGGCACAGACATTCAGTTCTTTGCAAAACCCCTCAAACCATTTCACTTAGCAACGCAAACACACACTCTAAATCACCAAACATCAAAAGTACTGCAAAATTGAAACTAAAAACGCATAACATTTCCCAACAATCAAGCAACACCCACATCAAAATGAACAGCAAAAGCACACAAGAATCAGCTCAAATTACATATATAAAAAAACACACAAAAAAAAAAGCAACCCCACATAAAGAATGAGACCAACCCAGATAAAGATTAGCACATACCAATCTTTTCTATGGATCAAAAACTCATAAAAAATCAATCTTTATATATAAGGAGCTGAATCAAGAACCACAAGTAAAAGGGGCAAAGGGGGAGTAACCCAATTTAGGGCATGAGGGAATACAAGCGCGAGAGAAAAGAGAGAGAAAGCGGTAGAAGGCAGACAAAAGATATAAATAGAGCGTGAAAGCGAGAGAGAGGTTTTAGAGAGAGGAGAGAGAGTGCATCCAAATACGGATTCACCGGGGTTATAGGACTTTGGGGGTTACACATCATAACACACAACACAAACACACCCAACACCAACACTGACATAGGCAGGGGGCAGTGGGGGTGGGTAGTG
>MU759173.1:13866-48611 GCA_026770625.1 Nicotiana glauca | reverse complement strand
GAAATATATATACTATATATACTACAACAAAATATATAAGAAAATATATATACTATATACACAACAAAACATTAGAACAAATTACATTTGAAAATATATATACATAACTTTCTATATGTAGTATACTATAATAATATATTATATGTACTATACTAGTATATTACAACAAAATATATAAGAAAATATATATATTATATACACAACAAAACATTAGAACAAATTACATTTGGAAATATATATACATAACTTTCTATATGTGGTATACTATAATAGTATATTATATATACTATACTAGTATATTATATATATTATATATACTATACTAGTATACCAAATATATTATATATAATGTACTAGTATACCAAATATATCATATATACTATACTATTATACCTAATATATTATATATACTATACTAGTATACCATATATATTATATATACTATATAATATATATTATACTATATTTACTACAAACCAAGGTTTTTCAAAATGAANCTCATTTCTCATTTCTCAATCTCTCAATCTCCAATATTCAAGAGTTCAAGTGTCAATCTCAATTTTCAAGTGAAATCATGCCTCGTTAGGAAAGAGTCCGCTTATTTGTTTCGCAACACTTTGAAGTGCTTGAAAAAAATGAAGAAGGCCAAATATTAAAGTGCAAGAACTGTGGAAGAGTCTTAAATTTTCGTTCAGGGTGTACTACAGGCATTCTAAGGAGACATATCAAGTATTGTGTTGAGCGTACTTATTCGCAAATTCGTCTTTAAGATTTTTTAACAATTTGTGTTATTTAAAAATTATTAGACGTATTTATGCTTCATGTTGTACTTTGTTATTAATTTATTATGCATTCTAATTTACAAGAAATTGCCTTAAACAAAAAAATAAAAAAAAGCTCGGACATAAAAAAACCCGTTAAACCCACGAAGCCCACGAGCCCGGCCCGTCACAGGCTGGTTCCACACAGCAGGCCCACGAAGCCCGGGACCGCCAAGACCAGGCCCGCTAGGCCCATTTAGGCTCGGGCCCGCCTAAAAGTGCAGCCTTACCCACAAGTAAGGTTTGACATGATAGAGTGTGCGCTTGCTCCTAGATTCATTGTAATTGATTAAAAGTATCAATTGATAATGAGTTAAATTTGTTAATAGGATCAACTTAATTGTTCAGTCAACTTCTAAAAATTATATTATTTCTTTTTATTCCCTNGGGGGGGGGGGGGGGGGTTGTATGGCATACTAGTGAAATACAATAGCATTCGTTTATGAACTACGATGTAGTTAATTAAGAAAAATAAAATTATATATATAAGGAAAATAAAAATTGTTTATATTACTCAATATATAGTAGTTCACCATACTGTATCTTGATCATGTATAAATCATTATTATTAACACATAAATAACAAAAAAAATATAAATCTTAAACAATGGATAACTTGTTTTTAATGAAGTTCCCTTGTAGGCATAAATACTAACGGTAGTAAATGTTTAAAGCTATCAAATGAACATAATAATTATGATTACTTCTCATTAATTTTCTTCTTATCATGCACATATTAGTCAATCAAATGAGAAAAGCTCTTTGATCTTAAGTAGTTAATCTTGAATGTTATAAATTTTTAGAATAGTTTTAAATTTCGCAAACCTCATTTGCAAAAGAAGTAAATATACATGACATGTGTTGTGTTCCTCAAAATTTGAATATCATAAATAATAAAGGCAAATGAATATTGAGTGAATTGTTACTTAGCCCTCATTTGTTTGCACTTAGTGGAGATCTGAATCTTAATCATTCAGATCTCAGATATTAAGTGCGTTTGTTTTTAAAATTTGAATCTCAATTATTCAGATCTTAATCATTAAGTGTGTTTATTTTTTTACGTCACAACCACTTAATGAGTCTGAATAGGTCTGTATGATTAAGATTTATAATAGATACTTAATTTCATTAAGATGTTATCACATATTCATTATTAATTGCCGTCACCGCCTACCATTATCAATTACCATCATGCCACCACCACCACCACCACCATACCCAACCACCACCACCACCATCATTCTCAATCATAGCCGCCACCATTATCAACCATCACCACCCACTATCCCCACCACTCCGACCACCATCATTCTCACCTACAATCAACACTCATCCACCTCAATTAACACAACTGACCACCCCATCACCATCAACAACCACAGTCGATGCTGTCCGTTTTATAACTACCACCATCTTCCTCAGTCACAACTATTACCACCGCCTGCTATTATTAACTATCATCACTCACCACCACCATCATCAATCATAATCGACACCACTACCAATCACTACTAGCTACTAGCATGAACCACCATCGTCAACCAAAACTACCACCAGCCATCGCCTCTAATCGACATTCACTTGTTAGCCATCACAACCAACAACTATCATATTTTTAAAAACTATATATTTTATTGATAGAATATTAGATTAGTTAATATTTCATTCGAATTTTATGTTTATTAATTTATAAATAAAAATAAATACATTCAGATATTAAAAATCAAACAGTCTTAATTATTTCTATTCAGATCTTAATACACATCTTAATATATTCAGATGTGTATTTAGATTCAGGTGTCTTAATCTTAATACACATCTTGATATCCAGATGTGTATTCATATTCAGACGTCTTAATCTAAAAAAAAATAAAAATAGGCCTAATAGTTATACATTTTGGATGAAAGAAAAATATCCACACCTAATAATACGCTTTAGTCTCAATATCTAAGTTAACACCATTACTCCCTTTAAAATACTTATGAAATTCATTTTTTTTTTCCAAACATGATTTGAAATAAAAGGTTCATAATAAAATTCTCCACACTTGTATTTTCTTTTTCAAGGCATCAAAGAACAAAAGATATGCCCGTTAAATTTTAGTTGTCAACCCTTTTTTTGTCCATGTTAGCTAACTACATTTTGTGTTATTCACATAATTTGAGATATTAAATTATAAAATATAATAAAAAGAATTGTTGAATGGTCAACACAATTATCGCAAATAAAATGGCAATCAAAAGTAATTCGTTCACATTTGCTATAAGTGACTTAAACCAAGCACTAATTATCATAATCAATAATTATCACCCATACGAGAGATTACAATCACCTACATGAAGGTTATATGCAATATGTAAAATTAGTCAATTTATATTTTTTTATCTTATTTAATATTCGTTTGTCTTGTTTATCTTGTTACTGTTCAAAATGTGGTTAAGTTGCTCGAAAATATCAAATGCTTGCGGGTAAGGGATGGAATTTGAAGGCTTTAAAATTAATAAAATGATAAATACTATGATATGCATCTCTTGATAATAAAATTAATTTATTCTTCAAGTATCATTCACGACGAGATTCTTGTTATTCACATATAACTTCTTTATTGAATATTAACTTTGTCTTTCATAAATCATTGTGCGACTTACTTTGTACATAAATTATTGTAGAGTTTATATTGAAATATCATAACAAAAGTTACTTCAAGTTAGTTTTTATATGATTTTAATATTTTATCTTCAATTTAAAATAATTTCTATTATAATAACTATACTTAATGATGTTATTTTTCTTAAACTAAAGTTGATTGTTGGTTTATATTTACATTCATAAACTGTGTTAATTATATGTGTTCGTAGATATTATATTCAATACGAAAGTGAAACCCTAAGCAGCTGAGCTCGAGGTTAGATCTTGGGCCCGTGCAAGTTAGAAATTGCGTAGAAAATATTTAACCAAGTTGCAATTATCGATTTTCATAAGTTGAGTGCATCTAGCGGTTTGAGGAGTTTGAGAAAAAAAAAATAGCATTTAGTTTTATTCTTATAACTTATACATTGTTGTACAACAAGAGTCTTATAATATGATCGGGATGTTGTTAACGAGTGATCATATGATGGTGCTAGCAAGTGATCATATGACTATCAAGCCAAGTTCACCGTGTGATAATTCTTGTTTCTCGAGCTATCTTGCTTGACCTATTTGATTTCAACTGCCTATCTCTCAATCACCTTCAACCCTGGCAATTAATATCTTTCTTACCTTAATTGATTTCAACTATTTTATTTTATTATCGTCTTCCCTATTTTGAGTTTATTTAACCGTTAACGCACGCACTCTCCCACTAAGTACTTTTATAAATCTCGAGAGAATACCACTCATTCGAGCTTGGGTAAACTATCAAAATAACGTTGCACTAGTTTGGGCAATGACTCGTAAGCCGAAGTTCATTCTAAAATTTAAATTATTATATATTCTAAAAGAATAGTGAAAATAATATAAATAATAATACATATATAATTAATAAAGTGCATACACTTATAGTGCTTGACAAGTTATAGAACTCTCCCCTAACATACTTTACATATATTACAAGAAGAAACGAGATATATATGACATTAATTCCCTATCATATTTCATAAGTGGTAAGTATTAGGGGAGCAGTTTGATAATGATAGGGATAAAATTACAGTCTTGCCCACGTTATTTATGAGTATTTTCTCTAACATATTTATCACATGATACGCTGTATCTTCTTCTTTTCTCTTTATCTTTCACCTATATTATTTCTGTTTCATTGTGTTCGACCTATTTTTTACTAGCCATGCTTGCGCAATTAATTGTCCTCTATACTAATGATTGCAATCTTTCCTAGGAGGTGAACTATACATTCATTTCTCCAATATTATAATGTCATTTTATAATGGCATTCTTGAGAACTTGATTGTTGTTAAATTTTCTACTGGTTTAACACTTATAACAGACATTGATATTTTTCTTGATTGCGCATTCTTTGTAAATAGATTAATACTTTTGATAAGTCCCAACTTCTTCATAACATCGTAAAATTCATTGAATGTTGCAAACAATCATATTATTTGCATAAACATAACTCTCTTATTGCTACCATTTCTACTTAACCTAGTATTTTCATTGTTCTCCATTGTACTTGATAACCGTAATTTACTGCATGTGAATAAAAATACAAATTCTGTTAGTTAAATACTATATGAGAAATTATGACCATGTTAAGTATTATTTAGATTATGAAGGTCGTTATTCAGCAGTTATTTTGAAGTTTAGCTTTTTAACTAACAAGAAGTTCAATTTACCAAAATTTGAATGCATGCATGAGACACAAACTTCAATTTGACATGGTAATAATGAATAACCTAGCTATTTTTCGAGTCACCATAGATCGAATTGCATCACTATAGCTTTCAAATTAATTTTTCATACCCTAATACTTGCAGTTTAGATGTACCCCACATATGAATTTTATAAGTCATATTTCAAATTGACAATGTTTACTTTTTCTCCTCTCCTCGCGAGATTTTTATGTTTTTTGCTTCTCATTCCTCATGTTATAATTTGACGACCAAGACCACCTACACCTCTAACCATTATTTATCATCCTCTCATTTATTCTACGAGGTTTTCACTCCTCAAAATACATCTACCAATCACTCATAAATATCTAATTGGATCAAGCCATTTTTTTAAACTCTTTAAAGTCCTCCATAGTCCATACTTGACATTAATCTCTCAAAAGCAACCTTTGATCACAGTGTTAAATTAAAGTCACTCATTTGTTTAAATGAATTATGTTAGGAGTTTCATTGTCTTACATGATCTAGAAGTGCGAGTCGTTTGTTTAAACTTGGCCAAATACATAGCCAATCCCTTAAACTTGGCACCGACTTTTATTTAAATACCTTAACTAATAGTAGTGTTTTCCATCATACACTTGAACTATGTTGAAACTATGCCTATTAGACACATACTGCTTATGTGGCACAATGCGTGTACCAACACTTCTTTTAGGAGCGTGAGAGTTCAAAAATTTTGTTTTTAATTTTTTTCTCTCCTTTCTCCCCCTCTCTATCTTAGAGTAAAAAACTAGCGGCCTAACACTATTAGTTTTTCGCCTTCACTATTTTTACAGCCATCGCCTCCATTAACAATCGCGTCGAAAATCGTTTTCCCCTTCAATCTTCATCTATGGATGTTTCTTCTCAATGTTGCCTTTGCTTGTGTATTATTAGGTGCAGAATTTGAATTTATGGAGGCGGAAAGCATTATGGAAGATGCAAAATTCTTGAAAAATATTTAAAGAAGTATTGAAATATGTAGAAAATGCCAAAACTTTTACTGAAAAAGATTGTGATAGTCTACTTCTGTAACAGAGGTATGAAATGCCCATGGATTTCCTGCATCTTCTTGAAGAAAAAAGAATTAGTCACTACCGGAGTTAATTGGAAAGGATGACTGGAAAATACTATTGTCTCACCATTTTTGTCGTCGACCTCAGCTCCCTCCATCACTGCCTCGCCAACGCCACCATCCTCTCACCTAACACACTCCGCCATCGAGCAACCTTGTGTTTGCCATAGCTATGGATGTACTTTTCAGCAGTTATCTTGTTTCAACGCAAGAAGATTCGGAGAGTTTGTCGGAAAACAGTGTGTGTGAGAGGGGGAGGGGTTACGACAGCGGCAAATGATGACAGTTCTATTCATTTTGCTTTTTTTCTTCTGATGTTTTATTTATTTATTTTGTTTAAAAGCTTTTCTTTAACTCAAAAGCCAGATGGCACTTTTTCATTTGTTAATTTTGCAATGTCAGGCGCGTGCCCTCCACCCATTATATATTTTGTACTCCCTCCATTCCGGTCTATGTGAACATATTTCCTTTTTGATCTGTCCAAAAAGAATGAACCCTTTCTAAATTTGGTAACAATTTAGTTTAGACTTACAATTCTACCCTTAATGAGAGGCTTTTATAACCACACAAATACTCTGGGTCCCATTTGAACTTGTTTAGGACCACAAATTCCAAAAGTCTTCATTTTTTTCTTAAATTTCGTGCCCAGTCAAAGTGGTTCACATAAATTGAAACGAAGAGAGTATTGGTTAGTCATGAGGGATTTGATAGGTACATATTGACTTATGTTAAAGTGTTTAATTGGAACAAGTCCCACTTAGAGCGTTAAAGAGAAATTTGATGCCAACTTTAGGGGACTCTACATCTATTTGGCCTTTAAACCTAAAGGATCGTACATGCTCAACTTTACATCACAGGAGAAATAAAACTTAGAGCCCGTTTGGATTGACTTGTTTTAAGTCATTTTGTAGTGTTTGGATAAAGTAAAAATGTGCTTTTAAACACTTGTTTTTAAGCTAAAATGACAAAAATAAGCCAAAAAAAAATTTAGAATTACTAACTTATGGCTTAAAAGCTATTTTGGCTTAAAAGTAACTTAAAACAAGCTCATCCAAACGGGCTCTTAATAGACCATTTGAAAATTTGAGTTAGGAGTTAGACAAGAGTGCAAGGTTTATAGAAGTACAAGGACTTAAAAGTACAATAAACGGTAGTTGCATTCGTAACATCACGAGTAAGCGTGACGCATGTGATAGATACTTCACATATCACTTCATGTTGACGAAATTGCCCCTACGCAAAAACTTTCACTTCGCGGAGCAAACCAATAGAATCCATGATAGGAACAAAAACTATGTCCAAACAGTACAACATGTCAAGCTGCAAAGTACCATCATTTAAGACTTCATCAGGGGCAAAAGGGCATTTCAATTCACAACCCTTACAAACCTCTCCATTGACTCTCCAAGTAGTAGTGATGTAGAAAAAAATCTCACCCAAATCTCCACATACTTCATATGCTATCGTTTCGCCGCCGTTATTACACCGTCGTTCGGTTCCTCTCCGGTGACTTTTCGATGGTACCGATTTTTAGTTAACAAGTATGAACAGTCTCAGCAAGATGTATTTTTTCTGATTATTTTTTTGTGAATTATTTTTGATCGAGGGCTTGGATTATTCTCTTTCGGTTAAATTTGATATGTTCTGATTCACCGATTTTTTGTTTTGGATTTGGTCTGAATGAACTGGAAAATTAGGTTTCCTGAATTCCTTTCAGTGGTAGTTATTGATGTTGTAGCTTTACGAGCTGGATCCTGAGCTTCGAGCTTGATCTTAGGTCTGAGAAAGGCCTTGGTTGGGCCTAGTTTTTGATTTGTTTGGCCCGGCCCTGCCCATGTGTACTCCGAATAACTTCAGATATTTGGCATAATATGAAATCCGTCAAGAGACTAATTTTGTGACATTTACAAGGTGAAAGATTTAAACTTTACTGAATTATCTGAAGTATTTGTATTATGATTTATAGGTCTGTACTCTGAGAAAATGAAGAGAACCTCTAGCACTACAAAATCCCGATTGTTGAATATTGAAATGAGAATCCTCCAAATGAAGGGAAATGAATAGTCAGGATTCAGACTCTAAATAGATTGGACTTGTAAAATTGTTGTGGTTGTTGTTTTGTAGTATTTGATTATGATTTGTGATTAATTGAATAGAGGTTTCTTTTCCTTTAGAATGCTGGACTCATCTCTTAAGGCCATTGCTGTACTTAGGACATCGGTCCTATCAAGCGTTATTTTACTAATCTTAATCTTCAGAAGTCAAACTCCTGCTGCCAGACTTCATAGGCCAACATAGTATGAAGCGATTAGGAGAATCGCTTAGGACTGTTGAGATCACTGCTTAACTATGTCTTTTACATTACTTTGGACATGGATCATGTCAAGTTTTTTTCTAACCTTTTCTCATTAAACTTGCTCTGATAAACCATTGGTTACTGTGACTTGCAGCTTCTGTTTCTTTACCCAACTGCAAGATCAAGGTATGTCTGTAGAAGTTCTGGAGGGACTATATGAATAAGGACTTAGTTGCTGCTTTCTGTCATTACAATGATCAGCTGTTAGCATGTGATCATGATACACCTGTAAAAAGTTCAGTAAGTGTGAGTAAATAAGAAATTGGTTATATCTCATTTCTATTTGGAACAGTCTCCTTAGGCTGTGAATTTGGGAATTGTTTCAAATGGATAGAAATGTTGGAAAAGGTATGATGGGACAGAAGAACTATGAACAAGGTCGCTATAGCACTGTAGAGACCAGAAATGAGGTCATTGGTTCTACAAATGAGAGATTTTTCCAGGATCCATCAAGTTCTATTAATACGAACATAAGACCACCTGATTTCGCTGTACCTGTTGGAGCTAGGCCTGTACTGAATTATTCTATTCAGACTGGTGAGGAGTTTGCTCTAGAATTCATGCGGGAAAGGGTTAACCCTAAGCAGCATCTCGTTCCGCATGCTTCTGGTGGGACTACTGGTGCAACTTCTTATATGGACCTGAAGGACATACTTGGAATATCTCATACAGGTTCTGAAACCGGATCAGATATCTCCGTGATTGCTTCAATAGAAAAAGGTCGAGATCAAAATCATGAGAGAACTAGGACTTCAGTAAATGATGAGAAATCCTACCACCAAGCTGTGCAATCTGTGACCAGAACCTCATCAAGAAATAACAACATCCGTGGGTTTCAAAGCCATGTATCTTCTAGGTCTAGTACATCAGGAAAGCTAAGGTGTCTCTGCAGTTTTGGTGGTAGAATTATGCCTCGTCCAAGTGATGGGAAACTTAGATATGTTGGAGGTGATACACATCTTATTCGAGTCAACAAGGATGTTTCTTATGAGGAGCTTATGCAAAAGATGTTGACAATATATAATCAAGCTCATACCATAAAATATCAGCTTCCTGGTGAGGATCTTGATGCATTGGTATCAGTTTCTTGTGATGAGGACGTGCAGAATATGATAGAGGAATGTAATGGTCTAGAAGGTGATGGATCACAGAAGCTACGGATTTTTCTCTTCTCTAACAGTGACTTGGATGATACTCAAGCTGGTCTTGAGAATGTTGAAGGAGATTCAGAGATGCAGTATGTTGTTGCTGTCAATGGCATGGACTTCGGGTCTAGAAGAAACTCAATTGCTCTGGCGAGTGCTTCAGGAAATAATCTGGATGAGTTTCTTAGCTTAACAATTGCTCGGGAGAATAGTCGAGTTGTTGCCGATGCTTCTCGTTCAGTGGGTGGTGTGCCTCTAGCTGGTCAATCTGCTCATCTGATGGCGTCAAGTTCATTGCATGCCTTTGACTCCAACCAACAAGGGTACCATGGTCAAACTATTCATCATGGTGGTGCTGAATGGAGACCTTTACCCACTTCCATGCCTGTTGACAACTTCCAAAATTTAGATGCCAAAAGCCCTGTTTTACTGCAGTACGACCATGATTCTCATCCACCCAGCTCCTCACAACTCACAGATAACTTTCTTGTTAGTACAAGCCGTGGTTACCTGAATGGAGAAGGAGGTTCTACTCACGAGCAGCCATATAGAAGTTCACATATGAACAACCAAGAAGCACCAGCGGCGGTGGTAAAAATGAAAAGAGACACCTCTTTCCAGAAGAAAGTTGAACTTGGTAAAGATCAATCTCTGGATAAGGAAGTGAATAAGGAGGCAAAGATGAAAAGAGAAAGCTCTGCACAGAAATTGAATGAGCCCGAGAAAATGCATTCTGTGGAAAGCGAAAAAGTTGTTTCCTCGAATCCACTTGTCAAATCTGCTCCAAATCATGTTTCCCGAGTTGAAGCATCTAATTCTGCTGCTACAGTAGTTTCTGGAAGTTCTGACATGCCAGCTAAAATTAATGAGAAGAGTCAGGAACAAGTGCAAGGTACAGTGTCTCTTGGAGCTGTTCAAGAAGAAAAACTTGATGGATCAAGTGAAGATGGCCATTTTTCTGCATCTGGTAGAACTTCCAACGCTGACTATGGTGACTCTGAGGCATACCCATATGACCTTAGCTACGACCTACCTGCAATGCCTCCACGAGTTTTTCGTTCTGAACGTTTGCCTAGGGAGCAGGCTGGCCTAAATCGCTTGTCCAAATCTGATGATTCTTCACAGTTCATAATGACCCATGCACACTCTGAAGGCAGACAGCAGATCCTGGAATCAGTTGATAAATTACATGATGGAAATGTGAGTCCCCAGACTGAGAAATTTACACCTTCTGGGCCGAATCGGTCTGCTAATCAACCTGCTATTGAAGAGAAACAGATTCAACTTCAGCAGTCTGTAGAGTTAGGTGACAATACCAAGGGAGTTAATTCAAAAGTTGGTGAAGATGTTTCTGAAGCAAATCTTGAGAAGCGCGAACTGAAAGCAGCAACTTATGCTGATAAAGTAAAATCTGGACCAACTAATGCTATCACTAGCAATAATGTTCGCGATGAATCTGCTTCCAAGCCAAACGAGCTTCACCGGGGTGATGCAGCTGCAAGTAGAACAGAGGAAAATAAAGTTATGGGGAAAATACAGCCGCTAGCTGAGAGCGAGCCTCAAGTTGGAGCAGTGGCCACAGGGAAGCCATCTGTTACCACTGGCTCTCCTGATCACGGAGACATTCTTATTGACATTAATGACCACTTTCCCCGAGAGTTCCTCTCTGATATTTTCTCTAGAGCTAAAATATTGGGTGATGCATCAGTGTCTGCTCCACTGCGCGCTGATGGAACTGGTTTGAGTTTGAATATGGAGAACCATGAACCAAAGCACTGGTCCTTTTTTCAAAAGTTAGCCCAAGATGATTTTGTCAGAAAAGATGTGTCTCTGATAGACCAGGATCATCTTAGTCTCTCTTCCACCCGTGCAAATGGTGAGGATGGAGCATCCATAGATTATGGTTATCCTCCTTTTAACAATAGTGCTATGATAGACCATATGGACTCCCGGATGAATATTGAAGCTGATATGCAGCATTTATCACGCGACAATGTCAGACCATCCACCATGAATGTGCCTTCAGAATACGATCCTTCTCAAACCACTGGCATCCAAAGCATGCAGTATGATGGTGCAATGAATTCAAAAGTAGCCGAATCGGATTATCAGGTGTTCCTTTTTAGTTGTTGACACTTCTAGCTGCATAATTCTGCTTCAGGTTATATTCTCATTTTTTAACTCGTACAAATGTGATTGAAAAAATCCTTTCATTTAACATGAAGGATGGGAACCAAGAAGTTCAGAATACTGGTTTTCCACTCATTGATCTCTCTATGGGAGATTTCGATCCAAGCTCATTGCAGGTATTGTGGACTTAAACCCTCTTAAATATTAATACATCTGGCATATCTTGAAGTATGTATTATATATGATGGTTGAGTGAATGAGTGATGCAGGCTACCTAAAGTAGCATCAGTAGGTCACTACCAATAACATTCCTTCATAGAAAATGTATGGGATAAATTCAAGTTCTGGTTTTCTGCCTAAATATCCATATAATGACAATAGTTAGACGTGAACGCTGAGAAATTTGTGGATTATTGATTTTTCGTTGACCTTTTTTTATTAAAAAAAAAACTCTGTTAGAGCTCTAGATATCTTTAGTTCTTGATTTTTATCTGCTACTTCATTGCTTTGCTTGGAGAGGACAAGACTTTTGGTTCATATGTGTGGCTTGCTCTTTTCTGTATCTTGAATATATGCATCTGATGGAGATATGGAGAGATTGTTTACAACTTGTTGCTTTAATGAGGGGGCATTTTGTTCATATGCATGGCTTGCTCTTCTGGGTCTTCAGTTTATACGTCTGATGTAGATATTGAGATTGTTTTTATGTTTACCAATCAAGAATACATTAAAATGGGCTGGATTTTTATTACGTGATTTGCATGTTTAAACTAACTAGACAAATTAGAAATCATTTTATTTAGGCATGTAATAAGTACACGCAGCTGTGCTTTGAGTCAGTTTTTTGGTTAACCTGTTTTATTTGCCTCGCAGATTATCAAGAATGAAGATCTCGAGGAGTTAAGGGAATTGGGTTCTGGAACATTTGGAACTGTTTATCATGGAAAATGGAGAGGAACTGATGTTGCCATAAAGAGAATAAAGAAAAGCTGTTTCACAGGTCGCTCATCCGAGCAGGAGAGATTGGTGAGCGTCTTTGGAGTTGTATAACTACATCTGCCACTATAAAATTAATCGGTTCCTGGTTCATCAGCTTGAATCCAAATATGTAGATTTAGACCTAATAGAAACAAAGTTGTTTGAGCGTGTTTCCCCCTGCTTTGTTATTCTTCAACTGTAACTTTGTGTTGCTCTGCTTGCTGTTTTTGTTGTTCCATGAAAGTTGTGTACGGCTTCCTCCAGCTTTACAAACTCAAACAATCGTCCAAAATACATCTTGAACACTTTCAACTATTTTTATAGCAGTACAGAAAGCGAATTTCATCACAGTTCAGACATCTAGTCCTGCTTTAATCAAATCTAAATCAGTAGAAGCTTATCAGTTCATATATTTGTCATGTTTTGAGGTTTCTTTATGCAAGCATTTTGACAATGAAACCCTTTATCTATTTCCAGACTCTAGATTTTTGGCGTGAGGCTGATATTCTTTCAAAGCTTCATCATCCAAATGTGGTGGCATTTTATGGTGTAGTGCAAGATGGGCCAGGGGGGACTCTTGCCACAGTAACAGAATTCATGGTGAATGGGTCTCTGAGACATGTTTTGCTTTGCAAGGACAGGTGTTATTTCAAACCTTTTCAACCCTTCCTATTATTTTGTTTTATATATTCCTCTGTATCCCTTGACCAAACATCGTACTTTCTGCCAATCCTGACTTGCTAGACACCTAGATCGTCGCAAGAAGCTCATAATTGCAATGGATGCTGCATTCGGAATGGAATATCTGCATTCAAAGAATATTGTACATTTTGATTTGAAATGTGACAACTTGCTTGTCAACTTAAAAGATCCTTCTCGACCCATCTGTAAGGTGTGTACAAGTATATAAGTGCTTTCCTTTTTTATTCTTTGCAATAAAGAATCTGATGACTAATCACTAGCTGATGTATTAGTATATCCAAGAGCATCTTTTCTTGACTACCTTTAATTGATTATTCATGTCATGTTAAGAGTGCCTTTAAGCTATAAATTGTTTCCTTTGCCATTCACTTTGGTATTCACTCATCAAGTTCATTATTAACATGTTTCTATTGGTTCAAAACTTATGTCACCAAGAAACGGACAATTTAATGTTTTGTAGGATCAAGCAAAACTAATAAAAAGCCATGTCAATTTTATTATAGGTTGGTGATTTTGGACTTTCAAAAATAAAGAGAAATACGTTGGTCACTGGTGGAGTTAGGGGAACACTTCCATGGATGGCCCCAGAGCTATTGAATGGCAGCAGTAACAAGGTTTCTGAGAAGGTGAGACTTCAGATATTAATCTTAAGGTTGACATATCCAAGATTGATATGAAATATAGCCTATCTCAGGCATCTTTGTTTCTTTCTGTGGCATGGGGATGGGGAGAGCATATTCTTGCTGATCAACTCGAATTTCTGTTATTAAATTTTCAATCTAACCCCCGATTAATTTGTGATGGGTAGGAAGTATGTTGATGCTTCTCCCTCTATCTTTCTTTGGCAATCAAGTCGATAAGGACCTTAACTTCTCAGATACAAGAGATCTGAGAGAAAGTAAATCAGAAACACATTCCTCTTCTAAGTGACATTTTGAGACTTTGCAGGTTGATGTTTTCTCCTTTGGGATTGTGCTCTGGGAAATTCTTACTGGCGAGGAACCTTATGCTAATATGCATTATGGAGCTATTATAGGTTTGCTTTACTCAGTCCTTATCTTACTTTTATTTCTTGCTTTAAAGTACTGGCATTTCTTTTATTACTTTCTTGTCATGAAATAAAAATTACTCGTTATATCCTTCCTACAAATCTACAAGTTGCTGCCTTGGAAATGAAACGAATGAATGAGGAGTGTCAAGAGGTCATTAACAGTCGAAAAGCAGCAATAGCCAATTTTTTAACTGGTACAAAGAAAAATATAGAATGTCATAGAAATGTATTACAGCAAGCTAGGTATGGTTAATTTCATCTCCTAATGACACAATGGTCGCTTTTATAATTTGTTCAGAAATGTTTGGTCTCATCAAGGACCAAGATACTAAATGATGTTGATACACTCGAGAGTTAGAATGATGCTGATACTCTCGGTGAAAGGCACTGCATAAAAGCAATAAGTGAAGAAATGTAGAAGCATAGCATAAGTTCATTACTTGCTGTTTCCTTCTCAAAAAGTTCACTACTTCCTGTTTCTACTTATTTCGAGTTCCACCAATCATCTTCTTTGGATGCCATGTGAAGTGTGGTTGAACATGCAGTGAAAATTTTTCTGTGGGACATCTATTTCCAAAGGTGTTGTTTACAGTAGTTTCTATGGTTCTCTGATGCTTCACTGGGATGCAGAGGAATGGTCATAAAAGCCTTCATGTTTTCTGT
Source organism: Nicotiana glauca (assembly GCA_026770625.1). Classification (NCBI taxonomy): domain Eukaryota; kingdom Viridiplantae; phylum Streptophyta; class Magnoliopsida; order Solanales; family Solanaceae; genus Nicotiana; species Nicotiana glauca. The sequence continues at coordinate 33,322 of MU759173.1, read as the reverse complement.
TAACAGAGCTAGGAAATATAGGAACCAGAGTTGAAGTTTAGAAATTCACGCACCCTTAAAAAAAAAAGTGTTACATGCAGGTGGTATAGTCAACAACACCTTGAGACCACTAGTGCCGAGCTTCTGCGACGCCGAGTGGAGAATTCTTATGGAACAGTGCTGGGCTCCAGATCCTGCTGTTCGGCCATCTTTCACTGAAATTGCCCGACGCTTACGTGCTATGACCGCGGCATGCCCAACAAGACCACAAGCTCATCCACCTCAGAACCAACAGTCCAAGTAATGGCATAGGCAATTTTTCTGTATTTCTGCCTCTATATTCTATAAGCAGTTTCTATAAGGATACTGAATATATCTGTATCATATTTAGTGGGGAGAATGGCCTCCTTCAGGGTGTGAAAGAACATTGTCGAAAAACTAGTGATCGACAGAGTATATATATTATTCCCGGGAAACATGATAAAATCATATATATTGTAATTTGTAAAGCATCATTTGTATCTAAAATTGGAACTTTGGCCTTTGAAAGATTTGGTTATATTGGTTGGTGAGATGAAGAGTTTTTCTTTTTCCATTTTTATAAGCAAGCAAAGATGTTTTACTCACCCATTATTTAGGTTTTTGCTTGACTTGATGCTAAGAAGAAAAATTCTCTTCTTTAGTTTGAGGAAAAGGAATAACAGAGCTGGAAAAATGTAGCTCTCAGCAGTGTTGACAAATTTTATCCCAGAACGAGGTTAATCTAGCAAGATTCTCACTCTCCCTTCAGAGTCCAGATTCCGGAGTAAGGTCAATTCATCCACATCTTTATGATTACCTTACTATTACAACCAGATTGAATGTATACAACTCAAAAATGAAAAACATATTATTACATACATTACAAGCGCTTCTAAAAAAAAATATTACATTGCTTGGGGAGGCTGTCACTGTGTCCAATGTTAGAACACACATTTACACATTACAATATTGGTTCAAATTCCAGGAATGACTTGAGTAAACTTCAGCTTGAATATCATGCATTTGTTGAAATGATTTTGACACCAACAGACCAGCTGCTATAAATTATATTACATTTTTCCATTGACAAAGTGTTCGTATCAAACTTGACAGAAGTGGATTTATATTTCAATCACACGACTTCAAGTCCACTTCTCCTTTGAACCAAGTGGACTTGTGCCCAGTACAGCCTTCTCGATTACTGTTAGATTGTCTGCTCACCATTTTGCAGTCTTCTAACCTAATTTTAGGTGTACGTTTGCCTACCAGATACAAACACTTGTCACCTGATATGCCGCACGATATCGATAAATTTGCCAAATGTCATCGTATAAATATAAGGATAAGAGATAAAAATTCCATATCTGTATGTATTTACAAAAATAAATTTTCTAAAAAAAGAAAGGTATTTAGAAAAAAGGGAAAAGGAGCAAAAATACTTGATTAGCACCTTCTTAACCCTATATTAAAGAGATATATACCTTGTTAAAATAAAGATACGTTGGCAGTTTTTTTTTTTTGATGCATTTGTTTCAAAGTATCCAACATAACTTTTAATACTACAAACTGTAACAATCCGGTCGGTCGTTTTGAGAGTTATAGCTCCGATCCCCTATTTACAATTTCTCCCATATCTTTTTTTGCTTATGTGACTTGCCGGGAGGTTCTGTTGTTGGTTTCGGAGTGTTTTGGACCACTTAGTCCCTAAAACGGAAGCTTAAGTTCTAGGATTTTGACCATACTCAGAACAGTGTGAAGATGACTCTGGAATGGAGTTTCGTCGGTTCTGTTAGCACCGTTGGGTGATTTTGGACTTAAGGATGTGTACGGACCGTGACTTGGAGGTCTGTAGCTGATTTAAGCTTGAAATGGCGAAAGTCGAAATTTTGGAGATTTTGATTGGAAGTGGACTTTTTGATATCAGGGTCAGATTCCAATTTCGGAAGTTGGAGTAGGTACGTAATGTTGAATATGACTTGTGTGCAAAATTTGGGTCAATCAGACGTGGTTTGATAGGTTTCGGCATCGGTTGTAGAAGCTTGAAGTTTCAAAGTTCATTAAGTTTGAATTGGAGAGTGATTTCTGTTTTTAGCATTGTTTGATGTGATTTGAGGGCTCGACTAAGTCCATATGGTATTTTAGGACTTGGTGGTGTGTTTGGTTGAGGTCCCGTAGGCCTCGGGTGAGTTTCAGATACTTAGCAGATCGAAATTTGGACAAATGCAACTGTTGAAGTTTTCAACTTCTGGTGTCATCGCACTTGCGGTGGGGTTGGCCGCAGGTGCAGACACGCATGTGCGGAGAGGAGATCGCATAAGCGGATTTTGGGCAACCCAGGTTGGGTTCGCAGGTGCAGATATATTTTCGCATAAGCGGCATCGCTTCTGAGGTGGGATGGTACGTAGGAGCACATCCGCAGGTGCGACGCTCCTCTTGAAGATGTGGACCCAGGGGACTTAAGTTAAGTCCGCACATGCGATAGAATTTTTGCAGGTGCGGCGTCGCAGGTGCGATTATAGGCCCGTAGATGCGAAATCTCTGGCAGAAAAGGCTAAGTTCGAGGGTTTGATTTCATTCTCCATTGTTGGACCTAGAGAGCTCGGATTGAGGCGAAGTTTCGAGGGTTTTTCAGAGGAAGCTTGTGGGTAACGATTCTTGACTCCTTTATGGTTATATCTCATTAATCTATAGTTGATTCCACCCTTTAATTAGGGATTTGAGTTGGAAAATTGGGGGGAAATGGTAGAAACTTCCTAGACTAAGTTTTGAGTTTTGAAAGGTGATTTGAGGTCAGATTTGAGAGATTCTTGTATGTTTGGACTCGTGAGTGAATGCGTGTTCATATTTTGTGACTTTTACCCGATTCCGATGCATGGGCCCAAGGAGGCTATTTAGGGCTATTTTCAAATTTCTTGTTAAAGTCTTAATTTTGCTAATTAGATTAGTCCATTATAGTTATATTTATGATATGTAATTGTGTTTGGCTAGATTTTGGCCATTCGGAGTTGGATAATCGAGGAAAGGGCATTCTTACAGATTAATTTGAGCTTGGTTCGAGGTAAGTAGCTTGCCTAACCTTGTGGCGGGGAAATCCATTAGGATTTGGTACTGTTGTGATATGTGAGCACCGTGTATGTGAGGTAAGGGGTGCGTACACGGACTATTTATTGTAAAACCCGATTTTTACTGAGTAGTAACCTGTTTCCATCTTAATTGAGTTATACCCATATATGTAGTTATCCCGTTTAGTCTAATATCGCATGTTTACGTGCTTAAACTGCTTATTTGAACTCTGTGCAGCATGCCTAGTTGATTTCATGTTTTCCTTTGATCTTTATCGGTCTTAACTGTAGAATTATTGCTGTTAACTATTACATTTATCGGTTTGAGATGTGTGTTTACTTTTGAGACTACGAGGCGGTTCCTCCTTAGCATCACCGTGCTGGTCCTTAAGGACAAGCAGATGGGGGTTATCATACTGACGCTCCCTGATACGATCATAAAGAGAAGACCGAGATACCACACAAGCTAATACTCGACTCGGCTAAGAAATATCCAATCTCACAAGCTGACTGGCTAAGGCTTAAACATCCAATGCCATGGGCCTCTCTGCTGCTGGTAGCTATGCTAAGCTCCCCAAACTCTCTGCCCGGCGACTCAAAGCATCAACCACCACATTGGCCTTCCCGGGATGGTACAAAACCGTGATATCATAATCCTTAAGCAGCTCTAACCACCTCCGCTGACGCAAGTTAAGGTCCTTCTGCTTGAACAAATGCTGCAAACTCCGGTAATCGGTGTAGATCTCACAAGGGACACCGTACAAATAGTGCCGCCATATCTTTAAGGAATCAACAATAGTTGCTAGCTCAAGCTCGTGGACAAGATAGTTCTTTTCATGCACCTTCAGTTGTCTGGACGCGTAGGCAATCACCCTACCATTCTGCATCAACACCGCGCCAAGACCAATCCGCGACGCATCACAATATACAGTATAAGACCCCGTACCTGAAGGCAGTACTAATACTGGGGCTGTAGTCAAAGCTGTCTTGAGCTTCTGAAAGCTCTCCTCGCACTCCCTGTCCACCTGAACGGAGCACCCTTCTGGGCCAGCCTGGTCATAGGTGCTTCAATAGATGAGAAATCCTCTACAAAATCGATGGTAATACCCCGCCAAACCCAGAAAACTCCGGATCTTTGTAGTTGAGGACGGTCCGGGCCAACACTGCACTGCTTCCACCTTCTTCGGATCCACCTATATCCCATCACTCAATACTATATAACCCAAGAATGGCACTGAGTCTAGCCAAAACTCACACTTAAATTTTTTTTCATATAACTTCTTTTCTCTCAAAGTCTGGAGCACAGTCCTCATGTGCTGCTCATGATCCTCCTTAGTCCGGGAATACACCAGAATGTCATCAATGAATACGATGACTAAAGAGTCAAGATAGGGCCGGAACACACTGTGCATCAAGTGCATAAAAGTTGCTGGTGCATTGGTCAGCCTAAATGACATCACAAGGAACTTGTAGTGACCATACCGAGTCTTGAAAGCAGTCTTTAGGATATCTGGCTCCCGAATATTCAACTGATGATAGCCCGAGTGTAAGTCAATCTTGGAAAATACCCTGCACCCTGTAACTGATCAAACAAGTCATCATATGGAGGCAATTGATACATATTCTTCACTGTAACTTTGTTCAACTGGCGATAATCAATGCACATACGCATAAAACTATCCTTCTTCTTCACGAACAATACCGTAACACCCCAAGGTGACACACTAGGCCGGATGAAGCCCTTATCAAGCAACTCTTGTAACTGCTCCTTCAACTCCTTCAACTCAGGAGGAGCCATACGATATGGAGGAATAGAGATGGGCTAAGTGCCCGACAACAAATCAATGCCAAAATCAATATCTCTGTCGGGCGGCATGCCTTGAAGATCAGTTGGAAACACATCGGGAAAGTCCCTCACTACTGGAACTGACTCAACTGTAGGGGTATCAATACTGACATCTCTCACATAAGCTAGATACACGTCACACCCCTTATCAACCATTTGTTGAGCTTTAAGAAATGAAATAACTATGGTGGGAATATACTCTAAGATACCCTCCACTCTAATCGCGGTAAACCTGGCATAGCCAGCGTCACGATGTTGGCGTGAAAATCAAGAATAGCATAATGGGGCGACAACCAATCCATGCCCAAGATAACATCAAAGTCTACTATGCTGAGCAATAATAAATCTCCTATGATCTCAAAACCACTAAGAGCAATCAAACACGACCTATACACGTAGTACACAACAAGTGACTCTCCTCTAAGAGTAGACACATAAATAGGGGAACCCAAAGAATCCCGAGATATGCCCAAATACTGGGCAAAATAAGAGGACACATAAGAATATGTAGATCCTGGATCGAATAATACCCACGCATCTCTATGACAAACTTTGACAATACCTGTAATGACAGAATCGGAAGCAATTGCCTCAGTACGAGATGGAAGAGCATAATATCAAGCTTGGCCTCCCCCTCTTGGGCGACCTCGACCTTACCGGCCTCTACCTCGAGCTGGATGAGCAGGTGGGGTGGCAGCTGGTGTTGTAATCATAGCCTGAGGAACCGGTGGACCATGATGTGGCTGAGAAGTCTGTGGAAGTGCACCCCTCCTAAGTCTGGGGAAATCCCTTACCATATGGTGAGTGTCGCCACACTCAAAACAAGCTTTGGGAGGCTATGGCTAGCTCGGGACAGGTCTGCTGGACTGACCGCCAAAAATACCCCGTGTAGAAGGAATACTAGATACTGACGGTGCATAATAAGGCTCTTGGGGCCTAGAAGGGGCTATAACATCACTAGCAGCTGGAAGAGTTGAATGAACGGGGCGATCACATAACCCCTACCATGGCGAGCTGCTAGGGCACGAGCACCACTATAAGTGCCAAACTCTCGAGGCCTCTTAGCCTGCCTCTCTTCTCTGTCCCGAGCAAGCATACCCTCCAATCTCCTAGCAATACTCACAACTTGCTGATAAGAAATATCTATATCCAACTCCCGGGCCATGCTAATCATGATATTGGGGTAGAGTCTCTCAATAAACTGACGAACCCTCTTTCGAACTATGGAAACCAAGGCTGGTGCATGTCGGGCAAAATAACTGAAGCGAACTGCATACTCTGACACAGTCATAGTACCCTGGCGCAACTTCTCAAACTCTACACGCCATGTGTCCCTGAGGCTCTGAGGGACATACTCTCTCAAAAATATGTCCGAGAACTGAGTCCATATAAGTGAAGCTGCCTCAGCTGGACTACTCAAATCATAAGAACGCCACCACTAATAGGCTGCTCTCCATATAAGTGAAGCTGCCTCAGCTGGACTACTCAAATCATAAAAACGCCACCACTAATAGGCTGCTCCTCTAAGCTGGAATGTAGTAAAAGAAACCCCACTCAACTCCGCTACACCCATAGTACGAAAAATGCGATGACACTCCTCCAGAAATCCCTGAGCATCATCTATCGCCAATCCACTAAAGGTAGGAGGATGGTACTTTGTTATACCTCTCCAGTTTTAGCTGCTCCACTCAGAAGTTGTTGCACTAGTCTCGGGATGGGCTGGAGCTTTGCATCGGTACAATCTCGGGAACCTGGTCGACCTGAGCCCGTTGCTCTAGAGTGCGGGTTGAGGGAGTCTGTGCCCCTCTTCCGGCCTGAGATGTGGTAGTAGCAAGTGGAATCAATCCAGCCCGAGCTAATGTGATGAACATGCTCAAAAACTAGGCTAGAGTCTCCTAGAGGACTGGCGCAGCAACAGGTACCTCATGTGTCTGTCCTTCAGCTGGAGCTACTGGGGGCTCCTCTGTAGCAACTCGTACAGGTGCTCTGGATGCACCGCGTGGGCATCCTTGGCCTCTGCCTTGGCCCCGGCCTCTTGTGGCTCTAGCAGGGGCGCGAGTGCTTGGTCATCAGATCCTTCGGTACGGGTCCTCACCGTCTGTGAGAAAGAATGGAATACATAAGTTTAGAATTTTTGATGTTAATAAATTTTGCATGACAAGGAGTCAAAAATGTAAAATGTTTCCTAACAGTTCCATAGCCTCCCGAAGATAAGTATAAACATCTCTGTACTGATCCGCAAGACTCTAATAAATCAGCTTGTGACTCACGACACCTATGAACCTAGAGCTCTGATACCAACTTGTCACGACCCAATCTTCCTTCCGTAAGAGGTCGCGACGGTACCTAGTCTCTACGACTAGGTAAGCCTAACATTTTGTGGAATAACAACGAAAATAAAAACATAAATCTAACCACTAACAACACTATAATGAAATGAATGATATAAATGCCGCTCGACATATACAAAAGCAACTCTCAAAAATACATACAGAGTTTTCCCAAGATCCAGAACATCATAAGTCACAAGCTTCTAAGAATTTACTAAAAGTTCTATACATCAATGTTTAGAAGTAATAGGGGAAGAACTACACAAAAGATAGAGGGGGACTCCTAGGTCTACGGATGCGGTAGATGTACCTTGAAGTCTTCGTAACAGCAGCAGATGCACAACTAATAGCGAGGCTGGAATGATGTACCTGGATTTGCACACGAAAACATGTGTAGAAGAGTAGCATGAGTACACCACAACGGTACCCAGTAAGTGCCAACCCTAACCTCGGTCGAGTAGTTACAAGTTCAGGTCAGGCCTACTGAATTATAATAGATAAAACAGAAGAATGTACAGTATAATAAAAGGCTGGAAGTTTAAACAAAGGAAAACATAGTAAAATAGCAATACAGTACACATGGATAAATAACAAGGGATCTCCCGAGATACCGTCTCATAGTCCCAAAATAAATATGCAAAGAGATCTCCTGAGGTACCGCCTCGTAGTCTCAAAAGTAAATATACAGGGAGAACTCCCAAGGAACCACCTCGTAGTCTCAAAAGTAAATATGCAGGTAGAACTCCCAAAGAACCACCTCGTAGTCTCAAAAGTAAATGTGCAAGGGGGATCTCTCGAGATACCATCCCGTAGTCCCAAAGTAAATATGCAGCTCAAACAAAAATGAAGATAACAGTTACAGCAAGAAAACCTATAATTTAGACTAAGTACAAGTCAAGAAAAGATACAGGAATCCGCTAAACATGTTGCAAAGAGTTTAGATGAGCAATTAAGGCACGTAGACATGCTATTCTAGGCTAACAGGTAACTACACATGCTACTATAATCAAATAAGATGAAAACATGATATTACTCAGTAAAAAAATAGGTGTACGCACTCGTCACCTCACATACACAATGCTCACATATCATAAAAACACCAAATTCTAAGGGGATTTCCCCCAAACAAGGTTAGGCAAGCCACTTACCTTGAGCCAAGCTCAATTAGTCGGTAACAATCCCTTTTCCACGAATATTCGACTGCGAATGGACCAAAATCTAGCTAAAATCAATTACGTATCATAAATATAACTATAAGAAACTAATATAGTTAATGAAATCAAAGCTAAGGCAAGAAGTTGGAAAATTTCCCTAAAAAGTCTCCTCGGGGCCACGTCTCGGAATCGGGTAAAAGTCACAAAATATGAACACCCATTCACTCACGAGTTTACTCTTACCAAAATTATCCAAACCCGATGTCAACCTCTCAATCAAAACCCAAAATTTTAGTTGAAGGACTTCTTCCCATTTTCCCCAAATTTTCAACCCAAATCCGAAATTAAATGATGAAATCAACCATAGATTAGTGGAATACAACCATGAAGGAGTTAAGAATCGTTATCCAAAAGCTTTCTCTGAAAATCCCTCAAATAATCGCCCAATCCGAGCTCTCAAAGTCCCAAAATTGAAAATAGGATAAAACCCTCGAACTTGCCCTTTTCTTCCCAGCGATTTCACACATACGGGCTCTTAGTCGCATCTGCGACGCCGCACCTGCAGAATTTCCATCGCAGGTGTGGATTGCAATTAAAGCACAGAATCCGCTTCTGCGGTCAATCCTTCGCATCTGCGGTTGTGCAGATGCGGCTCCTTTCTTGTACCTATGCCCACAGACCAATTCCTCCAGGCCGCACCTACGACACTCCTCTCGCACGTGTGTGACCGCACCTTCGGTATCCCCACCGCAAGTGCGAAAACACTAGATGCCTGAAGACTTCAGCAATAATACAAGTCCAAATTTTCGATCCGTTAAGAATCTGAAATCAATTCGGTGCCCCCGGGACCCTAACCAAAAATACCAACAAGTTCTAAAATACCATACGAACTTATTCGAGCTCTAAAATCGCGTCAAAAAATGTTAAAAATACGAATCACTCTCCAATCCAAACTTAATAATCTTAAAACTTCAAATTTCTACAACCGATGCCGAAACCTATAAAACCACATTCGATTGACCCCAAATTTTGGACACAATTCATATTCAACATTACGGACCTACTCCAACCTCCAAAATCAAAATCCGACCCCAATATCAAAAAGTCCATGACCTCGGATTTGAATTTTTATGGTTCTATTAGCTCCGTTAGATAATTTTGGACTTAGGAGCGTGTCCGAATTGTGATTTAGAGGTCTGTAGTAGAATTAGGCTTGAGTTGGTAAAAGTTGGAATTTTGTAAAGTTTGATCGAGAGTGGACTTTTTGATATCATGGTCGGATTGGATTTCTGAAAGTTGGACTAGGTTCGTGGTGTCATATATGACTTGTGTGCAAAATTTGAGGTAAATCGGACATGATATGATAGGTTTAGACGTCCTATGTAGAATTTTGAAATTTCAAAGTTCATTAGGCTTGAATTCATGTATAATTCGTGTTTTTGATGTCGTTTGAGGTGATTTGTGGATTCGACTAAGTTCGTATGATGTTTTGGGACTTGATGGTATGTTTGGTTGAAATTCCAGGGGCCTCGAGTTGACTTCGGATGGTTAATGGATCATTTTTGGACTTAGGTTGTTGGCTGATAACTGCTGCTGTGTTCTTCTGGTTTCTCTTACGCATTCGCGAAGGGTGTTTGTGAGCTGGGAAACTTTTGTTCTTCGCGTTTGTGAATAATAGGACCCGAACGCGAACACGAAGGTATAGATGTGTGTGCATCACAAACGCGGGAGAGGAGTGGTCCCTTGGTCTACGCGTTCACGGGACAAGGGTCGCGTTCGCAAAGAGTGGAGTGGGAAAAGCTTCACGTTCAGGAAGCTGAGGTCGCATTCGCGAAGTGTTAACTTGAGAGGTAGAAAAATTGGCCTACACAAACGCGAGTGGGATGTCGCGTTCGCGATGAATAAATGACTGGGCATCAGTGTTAAATTTCAAAAATGAGGGTTTGAACCCATTTTTCATATTTTGAGCTAGAGACCACGGATTTAGGCGATTATTGAAGGGATTTTCAAGGAGTTGATTGGGGTAAGTGATTCTTACTAGTTTTTGCTAAATTCCATGATTATACCTTTAATTCTATCATCTAATTTGTGAATTTGGGTGGAAAATTGAGGAAAAAGAGGAAGAGTTCTTAAGTTAGATTTTTGAAGTTTTGAATGGAATTTTGTTATCGGATTTGAGCAAATTTAGTATGGCTAGAATCTTGAGTGAATGGACTTTCGGGTTTTGTGACTTTTGTCAAATTTAGAGACGTGGGCCCGGGTTTGAGTATGTATGTATAAATACGGTGAAATAATGCAAACACTGTAGGTTCTAACACGAAGGGTCACAACAGTAAAGGAATTCAAACAGTTTAAATACTTGAATTTTTTGGGTTTTGGCTAATAATTTAGCATTTTTCTTGTGGAATTGATCCCTTTAGCCTATATTAATTGTATTGTACTACTTGTGGCTAGATTCAGGATGTTTGAAAATTGATTTGAGAGGAAACGGTATTTCGGAATAGGGTTTTGCCCGGATTGAGGTAAGTAACACTTTCAAACTTGGTTCTGAAGGTTCAAAACCCCGAATTGTGCGTTATATGATTGGTATTGAGGTGACGCACATGCCAAGTGATGGGCGAGCGGGCATGCACCGTGAGAATTGTGACCTGGTTGATTCTACGACACTATATATTGATTCTATCTTGTTGATATTCATATTTCCATCATATGATAAAGTAATTGAGCAATCAATCATGCTAGATATCATGTTTAGGTTTTATGCTGGTACTGTTAGGCCTCATAGTGGTCATTTTCTTACTATCACCTTACTGATTTCATTGATATTTCGTACTCAGTCATATTCATTCATTTCATATCATATCTCAATCTTAGTTGTTAATTATTGATACAATGATATTCATGACATTATGAGCCCGTGTGTGAGATTGGAGAGATTGATGACTGAGTAAGGCCGAGAGCCTGATTATGGGTGACAATTATGGGATCGGGCAGCATGCCGGAACGGTTATACTGATATTATGATAGCGCTTGGACTCTAGGATCCCCTCCGTAGTCTGTACACACCCCCTATTAGCGTGATTGACATTATTGAGGGATGGATCTTCCCTGGACATGGATCTTGTCCGAAGTACTTGATACGTGGAGATGGATCTTCTCCACAGGGCTGGACTGGCCTTCCTCGGTATTGAGTGACTTATGATCATTGATGTATATATTCCGGGATGGATCTTTCCTGGTCCGTATGAGCAATATACAGTACCAAATGGTTGAGCATTTAAGAGTGTGAGCACACGAGGCTGACAACATGGTGCATCACATGCAACATGTGTATTGGCATGTAGAAATAGAAGAGTTATATTCTTCACATCTATTTAATTTGAAAGCATGCCTATGTTTTTGCAATGTTATTTTTATTATTAAATATACTGGTTGAGTTCGTCACTACCTTTCAGTCCAAAGGATCGACTTGTTACTTACTGAGTTGGATGTATTCGCGTTACTCCCTGCACCATGTGTACAGATCCAGGCACTTCTGGTCACGTCGACTGCTGATTGAGGCATCAAATTTTGGAGACTATCGAGATAGCTTCATGGAGTTCGCAGACCTTGACTCTCCTTATTTATCTCCATCTATATTTCAGTTTTTATTCTCTAGATACTATAGTAGACTGTATTCTAATTTAGACGCTCATGTACTCCGTGACACCCTGATTTTAGGATAGATTGTATCGTATTTTGGGTTGTTTCTATTTTAAAAAGGCTTTCTCCTAAATATTAATTGCTTCTGTCTTTATTTTTTTTAGAGTTTTACTGTATTGAGCTGTTGAGTAACGACTGACCTAGTTCCACGATATGCGCCATCATGACGGTTGATTTTGGGTCGTGATAAAAAAAAATTGGCATTATCTATTTAAAAAAGATTGATACCTTTTTATACATTTTTCTAATGGAAAGCATTTATACTCACACAAATACTATGACAAATTTAAGATCTTACGTTTTATAGCCATACAAATAATATAACTTAATATCATACATTTTAAAAGCCTTACTTTCCTTATTAAAATGTGTATCAAATCAGACAATAGTGTTTCTACCGTCATAATTTCTAAAATTTAAAACAGCATCATAGAATGAACACCTAAACAGTCACCTTGTACAAAGGCAGAATTTCACATAAAAAGGATCATCCTAATAGCCTGTTTGGCCAAGCTTGAAAAATCAGTTTATTTTGAGAAGAGTTTTTTTTCAAAAGTAATTTTCAATTTTTTTTTTGAAAAACATAGTATGGAAATACTGAGTATATTACTGTTGTTGAAAAAAATGCTTTTCGGTCCGGAGAAGCTTGGCCAAGCAGTTTATTAAGTCATGATATCTAAGTCTTGAGGGCATAATTAATCGACACTAGCAACTAAAGATACAACGAAAGAAAGCAGAGTATCTTCATACAATTGAATACCACTTCCTTTTCAAGTTTTACTTTGTCACTGGAAATAGTAACAACAACAACAGCAGTATACAAACCTTTCTCTTCAGAAACTTTCTTTACAAAGCTCAATTCTTTTTCAATACTTCTTTTTGAAAACCCGCCTCTCCTCTTTTTCTCTCCATGGTACTCTATCCCTCTTCTTCATACTCTATAATTATGCTAGAAAATGTCACTAGAGCGACAGTGGCAACGATGAATGACGCGGAAGTAAAAAAGGAAAACTGACTAATAAATATCACTTCGAAATCGGTGATAAAGTTGAAGTCGCCAGAAAAGGAGAGGGTTATAAAGGAGCTTTGTATGAAGGTATCATTGTGGAACGAAAAGGAAAGAATTTCGTAGTTCAGTACTATTATCTTTTACTTGAACACAAAATTTTGATCATCCAAAATTGGCGGTTACGACCTGCGTCGCCACTTCCGCTTATGAATGAGGATGCGTGGAGTTCCTTTAAGGTTAACGCTAATGTTGATGCTTTTAATTTTTGTTGGGTGGTGGAGGGGAGCTGTTGTTAAAGTAGTTGGTGGTAAAGCTCGCCGGTTGCAGTTTTTGTTGAAACATTTACTCACTATATTGCTATTCTTTGAATGCCGATGAACAATATTTAACAGTTAATAAATTCCAATTATTTTGAGTCCTGATTCATTGTGAATGCCTACAGTTATTTTCGTCTTTGTACTATAAAATGTAAGGATAGTCTATTTTGTATGAACTAATTAAACCCATAAAGAGAGCAACTGAAACAACAAGAATTTGGAACATATCTGCCAACATATATATTGCTTCATAGAGACAATACATTGATCAAACTAGAACACACGTAGAGCTTCTGGTGAGTACATCCATCGAACTAAAACACAACTGGAGACTACATTGATCAAACTAAAACATAAATACATCATCTGACACTCTGTTAACAATATTATAGACAAAAGCTCAAATACATTATAACATTGCATAACAAGCTAAAACACAATATATGTTACACCCTAAGTTTTCATACGTGAGAGTACGTCGTAAGTCATTGATGTAAGCTCGGAAATGAGATTATATTGGGAAGAAAATAAAGTAAGTTAATCATGTTACCTTAGAGGTTACAAATATTTAAGATCATGAATTACGAATACCAAGAGGTTTGGAATACTTAGAAGCTAAACCAATTGAAAAAAATAAGTTTCGTCGAAAGTCGACAAGTTTGGAATATTATAACATGTACTTTGGGGTGAGACTAGGGTTCTTAACAAGATAAGTAGGTTATTCTATGAGTTATTACAGTCGTATGATATTCATTTTCTACATTTTTAAGGCAAGCAAGTTGTGGAACTAGAGTTGGCAAAGGTCATCACAAGTTACATTCATAAATTTGCTGAAATTTAGGTCAAATGTAGATGCACTTTTCTCCCAATATAATTGGAATCAAGGGATGATATACATATCAAATTGAATATCTACGAGTCTAGTTTCTAACGCAATAAACCGTTTGTCAATACGACATCGGAGTAGATACATATTCTTATTTACGCGAGACCGTGCAAGCAGCTCCCAATGGGACCCACTTAGGCGGTGGTTGACCTACTTCAATTTATAAACGATTTGGACGCCTATTTTTGCTCATTTTTCAACTAAACTTCGTCTCCAAACTTCTCCTAAAACCCCTAAACATATACCACAAGGGTTTGAAGTGATTCTAAAGTGATTACACCATATTTCAACATCAAAACTTAGTTCTAGTGAAGAACAACGCCTCTTTGAGATTGTGTTGTCATTGAGGATTGTTGTGGGCTGTATTTGGATGAAATTCCAAGCTGTTGATACTTTATAAGGTGAGTATAACAGCCTACTAATTGTTCTTAAGCCTTCTTGTATGTTGTTTAAGTTGTTAGGATGATAAACTACAAGATAATACTTGGATTAGCTTAAGTCACTTCTATGGCGTTGTACTGCCATTGAGGGTTGTTGTAAGCTGAATGTAACTTGGATTTCTATTTGAAGTTACTGTAGGAGGTATGTGTATTTTGTTCTTGCATGTACTTAAGGTTATCTTGATATTAATTAAGTTAAATGGATAGAGTAGACATGAACTAGTGAATAAAGTTACTAATTTAAGATAGTTGGAGTTGTGGATTGTTTCCTTTATTATAAATATATGGAATAAGGATGGAATCATTGATGAATAACTTTAGTATCATGTTAATGATACTTTTAAGTTAATGTAATAAGTCTATAAGGGGTGATATGGGTTATACGTATTCCAATTGGAGCTTGTCGCTCGTCGTGAAGTAGTTGTGACTTGTTGTTGTTATATGATGTCTTGTTATTGACATTTATATGTTGGTGGATTTCTCTGGTTATTGTTGTTGGTATATGGTATTGGTGGAGGCCCTTGTTACAAAGGAGATGCTTCCCAAATTTACGTAAACGAGCTACTAGCTTAAGTTATAGACTTAGCCTTTGCTCAGCACTGATTTTGAATCTCCTTATACTATGATAGATTGAGTTGACTTCTTTGAAGAGTTGCTTGGAAGGGACTAAGGACTCAACGGGTTTAAGGTATGTTAAGGCACTTTATTCTTTCTTTTGGCATGATCTAAAGTGAAATGAATACGCTACTTCATAATGGATCTACTCCTAGCAACTAAGATTGTCCATGATGTTCTTTCCTTATAAAATTATTCTAAGCAAGTGTGTATGATCCTTGAATCCTAATAAGGTTCGTGTTGAGGGTATGGATGTCCATAATGTTCTTAAGTCACTCCAGAAGGTTTAGAAGGCAATTCCATGAGTTTAGCATGCATTATATATAGTACTCCCTCCGTTTCAATTTATGTGAACCTATTTCCTTTTTAGTCCGTGCCAAAAAGAATGACCACTTTCCTTATTTGGAAACAATTTACCTTTACAGAATGATTTATAGCTACACAAAATATATGTGACTCATTTTACACCACAAGATCAAAAGTCTTCTCTTTTTTATTAAATTCCGTGCCCAGTCAAATGGGTTCACATAAATTGAAGCGGAGGGAGTATCTATTTTACTCTACCGAGCCGCACTATAGTCGACCGGGTACGACACCTATTGTGAAACCACCGATCAGTTGGGTTTACCGAGCTCCACGTGGACAGGTACGATTCTACCAAGCCTTATGATGGCCGGGTACATTTTTACCGAGTCCTCTTTGAGGCCCGGTATGATATGATGATGATGATGCCCATAGAGGTGAATGTTTTAAAAAAAGTTTATGTTTATATATGTATTATGCATTTCATATCAGTAGCTTCCAGAGGCCCTCAGATGTTACAGGTTGTATCTCCTCTATTGCACTTTACATTACTGTTCTTGTTTATGCTTTCCTGCCTTACATACTCGGTACTTTATTCGTACTGACATCCCTTTTGCTTGGGGATGCTGCGTTTCATGCCTCCAGGTCCCGATCGATAGGTTGACAGTCCTCCTAGTAGGCTATCAGCTCAGCGAAGGTGTTGGTGCACAGGGGTGTGCATTCGAATCGGTTTATGGATAAATCGAATGGATAATTTGTTATCGGTTTATCGATTTCGATTTCGATTTTGAAATTTTTCTTATCGAGTTATCGATTTCGATTTTGATTTGTCCTCTTCGCTTTATCGGTTTATCGATAAACCGATAAGATATACTAAAAAGAAAAAAAATATTTTTTTTTATTTTTTTTTTAAATTTTTTAAATTTTTTTTTTTTACCCTTATTCTATAATACCCTTTCCTTTACCCTAAGTCCATAACCCTATTATTTTATCTACCACATTTAAGGAATGATCATATTTAAAGCTCAAGGGAATGAAGTTCAAATTAATGGAAAACAAAATTAGTCGTGATGATGTATTTTTTATACCGTTGGAGTGTTGGTGGCATACATTTGATCCCTTAGTTTCGTTGCATGTGCTTGTTGACACAATTTTTCTATTATAAACGATGTTCGTCTTATTTTAGCTTCTTTTTGTCCATATTAGTTAGGCGTGTTTATAGCGATATACTTTTCATGGAATCCCGCAAATTTTCTTATTGGTGTAATCGATAATCGAATCGATAAGACCCAAAAATTGATAAATCGAAATCGAAAAAATCGAAAACTTATTAAAATGATAACAATAAGCATATGTACAAATCGATAATCGATAAGTAATTATCGATAAGGGTCAAAATCGAATCGATAAATCGAATGCACACCCCTAGGTGCACGTGCACTCCACTTGCTCCGGAGTTGCCTATTTGGTCAGTATTCTTTGGATATGTATTGATTGGTATGGCGGGGCCCTGTCCCGACCCTTTTGATTTTATGTACTCTTAGAGGCTTGTAGATAGATGTCGGGTGTATGGATACTTGTATGGCCTTGTCGGCCTATGTTTTGAGTTTACAAATGGTCATGTTGGTCTTATAGGCCCGTATGTCACATATATGAGTTTGTATATCATGTTGGGTCTTCATATGTTGAGTATTCCCTTATATTTTATTCTTATTATCTCATGACGGGTTTTCTGGCTCATTTACTCATGATAGTATGATAAAAAAGATATGTTACATTGGTACTCGGTTGAGTAAGGCACCGGGTGCCCGTCGCGACCCTTCGGTTTGGGTCGTGACAAAAGTGGTATCAGAGCAATTCTGTCCTAGGGAGTCTACAAGCCGTGTCTAGTAGAGTCTTGTTTATGGGTGTGTTGTGCACCGCACTTATAAGCAGGAGGCTACAGGAAATTTAGGTCTGTCACTCTTTCTTCTTACTCTAGATCATATAGTAGAGCTCAGTTGTAAGAATTCAAACTCCTAAATTCGACTTTAGTCGTAATATAATGATACCTATATCCACAAAGACAGTTGGTAAAAGATTGCATATGGAAGTGGAAAAGTTGAGTGAGAGGAACTCGATTTCACATCATGATTATGATGAGTAAATGTGAGGTCTTCAACAGATCATGTGTGTACTAAGATGTGTAAGCTTCTTAATAAGGAGCCTTAAGGCAACGATATTTATTCACGAATATGGTGAAAAGCTATGAGGGATTCAGAAGCTAGATACAAGTTTCAACAAGTAAAAGAAGTAAGGTGAAGAGGGGTACGAGGCACCCAGTTAATGAAGATTATCAATATTTTCAAATTAGGCAGAGAAATATAAGCATTTTGGTACCTTCTTCAATGACAGAGGTACGTACAATTGGCCATACCCATCTCAGTTATGTTCTATGGGAGCTAACAAATATTATTTAAGAGAAAGATGGGATATTAGGATCCAGTTGGAGTTAGAGTAACCCAAAAATTATGGATAGGTTGTTATCATTAACTAATATTTCCGAAAGATGGTGCAAATGTGGTAATAGATCTCCTTATAAGGCACCCAGATGGTGAACTCTAGAGTAGTACAATCAGATATGAAAACTGGAATATTCAGAAATTTCAGAAGATAGGCAATGGGATCCTAGAAGGGACAAATATTTACTTTAGTATGACTCTAGCCCCGAGTAAAAAAAGATGTTAGACATTCTAAAGAGCCAGTGAGATGGAGTTAGGGGAGCTAAAAGGGAAATAACTTTTTGTTGAAGTTTTCATAATAAACTGATAGACAAAAAAATATTATCCGGAGAATAAGAAGAAAGTAAATGAAGCATCATGAGTAAGATGTGATATATGGGTGATAAGATTAAATTAAAATATGACACGATGACAAAGTCTATGGTTAAGTGAAGGAAAATACAATAGGTGGCATGCAATGAAAGAGTATAAGCCATAAACTCATATCCTTATTTCGAGAAATGAGCTGGTGACTTCAACGTGATTACTAGGAGGAAAGGTTAGACCCCAGAGTAATAAAAATCAGTATGGGCTGGCGAACAAATAAAACCAAACATGAATTAGGGACCGGAGGATTTGATAATGGTCAACATCGTGAGAATTTCAAAGATTGTGCTCCAACAATAATAGAATACACAATATACAAATAACCCTTAAAGGTCATTTAGGAAGTCACTTACCTAAAGCAAGCACTCCGAGCAGAGTTAATATTAAGGGACTAAGTGTGCCAGTTACGCAAGGTGTGACCTTCGTGCGTAAGAAATTTAGTTATCCCTAGTACGGAAGGTTACCATAAGGCGATTAAGGTTTATTGATAATGTGAAAATACGCCAAAGATGAAGAGGTTAAACAACTATAGGTAGATCATCGTAGTACTAAATCTTAGTACTACCTTAAAGGGGAGAATATAGTATGATATGGTATTCAATCGGAGTTAAGTGGTTCAGTTAACTATGGAATGATAAAGGAAGAATGTGGTAAAAAGGAGAAAGGGATGATGTTGCATTTAATCAATTCCTACATATATGTTGCGACTCCAGAACATTATACAAGCACGAAACCGGGGAGAGGCAGTAAAAGTTTTCGGCCAGGATGTTATTGATAAATAAGTGTGAATGGACACTTGATACATCAGGAGCTAGTGGCGAGAGATAAGTTAAGACAAAGGATATATCCTAAGAGAGATTATGAAGAATATATATATATATATATATATATATATATATATATATATATATATATATATATATAT
>MU759173.1:0-13210 GCA_026770625.1 Nicotiana glauca | reverse complement strand
TGGTCGGAATTTAAATTCAGGAAGATCGGAGTTAAATTTAAATGAAAATTCTCATTTGAGAAGCTTAAAGTTGAAAGAATGAACTAGGATTGGAATTTTGAGTAAACAACCTCGAAATCAGGATCTGAAGGTTTCATCAGGTTCGTATGAAGATTTCAGACTTGGGCGTATGCCCGGATTGGGTTTTGGATAACCCGAGAGCCTTTTGGCGCATATTGTAGAAGTTAGCATTTCAGAAGGAATTTCTTAAGTTTGGCTTGGAGTGTATTTTAGCGTTATCGATGTCCGTTTGGGATTCCGAGACTGGGAGTATCTCCGTATGGTGATTCTGGAGTCGGGAGCGCGATCGGAAGTGAATTCGGAGGTCCGTAGGTCATTTTGGAGCAATTTGGCTAAAGTTAGAATTTGAAGGTTTTTGAGAAGTTTGACCGCAAGTTGACTTTTTGATATCGGATTCTCGGGGTCGGAATCTGATTCCGAAAGTTGGAGTAGGTCTAGAATGTCGAATATGATTTATGTGCAAAATTTGAGGTCAATCGGACGTGAATTGATAGGTTTAAACATTGGAAATAGAAGTTGGAAAGTTCAAAGTTCATAAAGCTTGGATTTGAGGCCGATTCATGGTTTTAGCATTGTTTGATGTGATTGGAAGCCTCAAGCAAGTCCGTAATGTGTTATGGGACTGGTTGGTGTGGTTGGTTGGGGTCCCGGGGGCCTAGGGTGGACTCTGAATGGTTAACAGATCGAATTTGGGTTAAAAACTGTTGCTGGTATCTGGTTTCCTTCCTCGCGAACGCGAAGCAGGTCTCACGAACGCGAAGAGGAAAATAGGAGGCTTCAGGTTTTGGCCTTCGCGAATGCGGAGGGGCGGGCTGAGCTGCTACGAGAACACGATGAGGGGATCGCGAACGCGTAGAAGCAAAAGGTGGGCCTGGGGTCTTTGGCCTACGCGAACGTGATGCCTTGTACGCGAACAAGAGGCCTTGTACGCGAACGCGAAGGTCTGGGTGGTTGGCCTTCGCGAACACGAGCGGGAGACCGTGAACGCGAACGCGAACGCGAAGAAGTGCGGACCTGGGCTGGGCAGAATGTTTAAAAATCGGGATTTGGGTTCATTTCACCCATTTCTCATGGCTTGGGGCTGATTTTTGGAGAGCTCCAAAGAGGGATTTCGTCATCAATGTTAAAGTAAGTTATTTCTACCTATTATGAGTTAAATACATTAATTATGTATGGATTTTAGTATGAAAATAGGTAGAAAATTGAGGGTTAGAGGAAGACCTAGAAATATTGTGTCCTTGGAATTTAGCCATGATTTTGAGTATGGAATTAGGAGAAGATCATATATTTGAGTTCATAAGGTCATGGGTAACCTTCGTCTTCGAGAAATTTTGGAATCCGGGCACGTAGGCCCGATGGTATTTGGTCATTTCACTAAGTGGAGCTGGGAATCTGTGTAAATTGAATTTCTAACAAGTATTTGAGCATGCTCTCATTAGTTTGTCGTTAATTGGCCAGTTTTGGTGCATTGTGCATCGGTTCAAGCCTTCGGAAGAATGTAGAATGCCGGTTTTGAGTCTTCGGAGCAAGGTGAGTCTCCTTTCTAATCTTGTGAGGGGGAATTTACCTCGTAGGTGAAGTAATTGATTATGTGCTCTTATTTGTGGGGGCTACGTACGCACGAGATGACGAGAGTCTATGCGTTGCTACTATTATGCTATTGTCCGGGTAGTTAGGACCTAAAAGCATATTGTACGTGGATTAATTGTGAACCCATTGGTAGCTTGAATTGCTTAACTCACATCGAATTAGTAAGTAAATTTCTAAAAGGATTAATCTTCATTTCTTAAATTGTTAAAGGAGAATTGGTTTTATTTGAATAAATATTCCCCGATAAGTTCTTATTTGACTGATTGAGCATGTATTCTTATGTGTACCTGCGTTGCATGCATGATTCGCGAGCAGGGTATGTGTTTTTATTTATGGAACGGGCCGAACGCCTCGGCAGATTAAATAGATGCATCTATGGTACGGGCCGCTCGACCCTCGGCAGTGCACAATTTACATTTCTGTTGGAGCGGGCCGTCGACCTCGGCATGATTTGCGCATGTTTGTGTTGTTGTCTTGAACTTATTAAAGTTGCTACTGTCTCACCCTGGCTCGAGATTAATTTGTTGATAATAAAGAGGAATTTTGGAAATTTCCTATGAAAGAATTATATGTTTACTTGTTTCCTCTATTTGGATTGAAAATCATGTTTATAAAATAAATCTACAGTTTAATATATATATCAAGGATGAACAATTATTGGACTATTAGAGAATGTCAAAGTTGGCCATCTCGTCTCTACTCCTTCGGGATTAGGCGGGATACTCACTGAGTACACGTTGATTACGTACTCATACTACACTTCTGTGCATTTTTATTGCAAATGTATGTATACCTCTAGAAGCCTATTGGGCATGGTAGCATGGATGACTGTGGAACTAGGTGAGCTGCATTGTTCGAGACGACCCGCAACCAGTGTAGTTCCTTTCAGCGTTTTATTATTTATTCCCTGTCCACTGTATTTCGGACAGATGTTGTATTTTACTTTCCTTATCGATAGTTGCTCATGTACTTGTGACACTGGGTTTCTCAAATGGGTTTCAACAGATTTGTACTAATTGTTATTATTTAAATTTAAATTCAAGTAGTGAACTTTTATTTATGAAAATGGAAGGAAAACCTTAGATTTTCAAAAGTAATAAAAGAGAAATTAATTGACAATCTAGTTGGCTGGCCTGACAGAGGTGTCCGGCGCCACTATGACCCTTAGTGGATTTTGGGTCGTGACATGACCAGACAAGAGGTCACAGATAAATCAATAGATCATGCAAGGTATTTGTGAACCGCAACATAGTGAATTCCGTCTCACAGATACGAGATCACGATCATTTGAAAAAAAATTCAAATAGGAGTTGAGGCAGTTAAAGTTACCGTTTTTAAGATTTGTGAAAATAAGAGAGAGTGCTACTAAGGAGACAATAAAAATTTGAGCTTAGAAGGAACCCTACGAGCACAAACGCACAAAGTTATGTAACTAAGGATTATTATAGGCGAGTAAGAATAACAAAAATTTCCTTTGGGTGTACGATATAACAAGCTCACAACATTATAAGAGCCAGAAGGTCTCCCTAAGTACTACAACGAAATACTAGATGAGGAAATAAGAAAGAAGGTTTCCACCTAAGCATAGTGAGCTAAAGAGTAAATGATCTTGTAACAACAGTCCCACTACAATATTGTATACACTCCATAAGAAAGTGGCACCTATCATGGCTAATGAATGGGAAAAAATAAGTCATCAAAGGTGATGTTTGAGATGATATGAGGTACAGGAAATCACAGTATTCATGGGCAATAAGACAAGCCAAGTATTCATGCAACAAGTGATAGAACGACCAGGAAAAGTAATTGCTTACATTTAAGGACAACTGAGATGGCACAAAAGGAAATTTATGGTGCTAGTAAGTTAAAGAGAGGTTGCGAGTAGTATAAATAGATAGGTGTAGGTCGTAAGGTAAAGTATTGTAGAGCAAAAAGGTTTTAGATAGATAGGAGTAAGGATATGAAAAGGTAAGTGAGAAGGTGACGAGAATATGTACGTCCTCGGGATTAAACCCATCAAAACAAGAGAGTTGATGGCATTCGTAAGTTACTGAAACCTCGGTATAGCCTGAATGAGCTCAGAGGAGTCTAAGACTAGGTGCATTTAGAAGAGATGGAATGCTGCCCTGGCAGTAGAATAAGGGTGTAATTGTGATAGATAAGAGGATGACGCTTAGGCCTTTGATTGAGTAATGATTTAGCAAGAAAGGGATTTCATTAATTGCACGAGATTAGAATACCCCCATAAGATGAATCGCATTGAGATGCAATGAAATACGGTTATTGATATAGGCAAATTTAGGATTTGAGGCTTATGGGTTCCTACCGTAATTTCAGATTAATATGCAATAATAACTGGGTTCACAATCAGATATTTACCAATATTTAGTGAATTTATTAATAGAAATACAGGGTCTACGCAAGAGTTATTGGGTTCCCGGAAACCCGTAGTTTATGCACTAGGTCCGCCCGTGGTATTGAAGTATAGTATTATACCTAGGTGGATCAGGAAAATCACTTCAGATGTTCCCCGATGAGATGTGAGCCCTAGTGACAGCGTATTGCGTAAGAGGTTGCAAGTTATCAGTGATAGATTATAGATCAATATTAAGGTAAATAAACAATAGATGGGTACAAGTTCCAAAGTACGAGATGAGATTTGTTTGTTATTCTTAAGATGAATAATAATGAGGAAGGACTAAAGGACTTAGATTTATACATATAGGATAAGCAGCAAGGAAGTAACCTGGAGTTGGGTAGAAAACCTCGGTAATATAAACCGAAGTAAGTTTTATGGTATAGTATAACCTACCTAGATGTAGTAAATCCATAAGAATAGATATACAAGGCTATGAAACAAGAGATAGAAATAGTCTTAAGTTTGATAAAGTACCAAGCGAAAGACATCAGTATACTTATAGATTCCTAGAGGGACAGCTTGTCATAATTATGTATATGTTCATAAAGTGAGGCTTAGAGATTGGCCAAAAGATGGAGGAAAAAGGGAAGAAGAGTCGCTAGGCGCTCATAAAAGGACACAGTCATACATACTGCATCACATAAGGTAGAAAATGCTATGATATTGGAAGAATTCCGACCACATTTCATGGCGTGAGAAAGAGGCCTAAAAGGGGGAATGCCCAAGCATTTGGATTTATTCACAAAACAATTGCTTAGATAGAAAGATGAGAATTAAAGTATTATTAAGAGCTATAGTTTATGAAACTGACAAGCGCATCAGACAACACTCGAGGACTAATGTTCCAAAGGGGGGAATGATGTTACACCCTAAGTTTTCATACGTGAGAGTACGTCGTAAGTCATTGATGTAAGCTCGGAAATGAGATTATATTGGGAAACAAATAAAGTAAGTTAATCATGTTACCTTGGAGGTTACAAATATTTAAGATCATGAATTATGAATACCAAGAGGGTTGGAAAACTTAGAAGCTAAACCAATTGAAGAAAATAAGTTTCGTCGAAAGTCGACAAGTTTGGAATGTTATAACATGTACTTTGGGGTGAGACTAGGGTTCTTAACAAGATAAGGAGGTTATTCTATGAGTTATTTTAGTCGTATGATATTCATTTTCTACATTTTTAAGGCACGCAAGTTGTGGAACAAGAGTTGGCAAAGGTCATCACAAGTTACATTCAAAAATTTTCTGAAATTTAGGTCAAATGTAGATGCACTTTTGTCCAAATGTAATTGGAATCAAGGGATGATATACATACCAAATTGAAGATATACGAGTCTAGTTTCTAATTCATTAAACTGTTTGTCAATACGATATTAGAGTAGAGGGATATTCATATTTTTGCGAGACCACGCAAGCAGCTCCCAATGGGACCCACTTAGGCGGTGGTTGACCTATTTCAATTTATAAACGATTTGGACGCCTATTTTTGCTCATTTTTCAACTAAACTTTGTCTCCAAACTTCTACTAACCCTCCTAAACATATACCACAAGGGTTTGAAGTGATTCCAAAGTGATTACACCATATTTTAACATCAAAACTTAGTTCTAGTGAAAAACAACACCTCTTTGAGGTTGTGTTGTCATTGAGGATTGTTGTGGGCTGTATTTGGATGAAATTCCAAGTTTTTGATGCTGTATAAGGTGAGTATAACTACCTACTAATTTTGCTTAAGCTTTCTTGTATGTTGGTTAAGTTGTTAGGATGATAAACTACAAGATAATACTTGGATTAGATTAAGTCACTTCTATGGCGTTGTATTGCCATTGAGGGTTGTTGTAAGCTGAATATAACTTGGATTTCGACTTGATGTTACTGTAGGAGGTATGTGTATTTTGTTCTTGCATGTGCTTAAGGTTATCTTGATATTGATTAAGTTAAATGGATGGAGTAGACATGAACTAGTGAATAAAGTTACTAATTGAAGATAATTGGAGTTGTGGATTGTTTCCTTTATTATACATATATGAAATAAGGATGGAATCATTGATGAATAACTTCATTATCATGTTCATGATACTTTTAAGTTAATATAAGAATTCTATAAGGGTTGATTTGGGTTATACGGATTCCAATTGGAGCTTGCCGCTCATCGTGAAGTAGTTGTGATTTGTTGTTGTTATATGGTGTCTTGATATTTACATTTATATGTTGATGGATTTCTCTGGTTGTTGTTGTTGTTATACGGTATTGGTGGAGGCCCTTGTTACAAGGGAGATGCTGCCCAAATTTATGTAAACGAGCTACTAGCTTAAGTTATAGACTTAGCCTTTGCTCAGCACTAATTTTGAATCTCCTTATACTATGATAGATTGATTTAACTTGTTTGAAGTTGCATGGAAGGGATTAAGGACTCAACGGGTTTAAGGTATGTTAAGGCACTTACTTCTTTCTTTTGGCATGATCTAAAGTGAAATGAATACGCTACTTCATAACGGATCTACTCCTAGCAACTAAGATTGTCCATGTTGTTCTTTCCTTATAAAATTATTCTAAGCAGGTTTGTATGATCCTTGAATCCTACTAAGGTTCATATTGAGGGTATGGATGTCCATAATGTTCTTAAGTCACTCCAAAAGGTTTAGAAGGTGATTCCATGAGTCTAGCATGCATTATATATAGTATCTATTTTACTCTACCGAGCCGCACTATAGTAGACCGGGTACGACACCTATTGTGCAACCACTGATCAGTTGGATTTACCGAACTCCTCGTGGCCAGGTACGATTCTACCGAGCCTTATGATTGTCGGGTACATTTTTACCGTGTCCTCTTTGAGGTCGGGTATGATATGATGATGATGATGCCTACAGAGGTGAATGTTTTTAAAAAGTTTATGTTTATATATGTATTATGCATTTCATATCTGTATCCCCCAGAGGCACTCAGATGTTACAAGTTGTATCTCCTCTATCTCACTTTACATTACTGTTCTTGTTTATGTTGTCCTACCTTACATATTCGGTACTTTATTCGTACCGACGTCCCTTTTTCCTGGGGACTCTGTGTTTTATGCCCGCAGGTCCCGATTGATAGGTTGATAGTCCTCTTAGTAGGCTATCAGCTCAGCAAAGGTGTTGGTGCACTCCACTTACTCCGGAGTTGCCTATTTGGTCAGTATGCTTTGGATATGTATTGATTGGTATGGCGGGGCCCTGTCTCGACCTTTATGATTTTATGTACTCTTAGAGGCTTGTAGATAGATGTCAGGTGTATGGATATTTGTATGGCCTTGTCAGCCTATGTTTTGAGTTTACAAATGGTCATGTTGGTCTTATAGGCCCGTATGTCACATATATAAGTTTGTATATCATGTTGAGTCTTTCATATGTTGAGTATTCCCTATGTTTTATTCTTGTTATGTCATGATGGGTTTTCTAGATCATTTACTCATGATAGTATGATATGAAATATATGTTACGTTGGTACTCGATTGAGTAAGGCACCGGGTGCCCGTCGCGGCCCTTCGATTTGGGTCATGAAAATATCTATAGTTAGTATTAATGAAAAAAATAAGGAACGATTCCTTTTCGAAACAAAGGAAAAAAGAACTAATTTTGTTTTTTCAAAACTAGGCAAAAATGTAAAAATAAGATTGTGTCTCACACTGTATTCAGGAAGAGGATAGACTAAAGCAGGAAAAGACAGAAAGTACTCATTTAGCCGATGTGCCTAAGCAAAAAAGGAAGGAAAAAAGATAAAGAATAAGGAAGTTGCAGATACAACAACACAAAAGAAGCAACATCAAGAACCAACTACAGATTGTTGTTTCTTTTGTAAAGCTGTAGGTCATAAGAATAAGAATTGTACCAACTATCACGCATAGCATGCCAAAAAAGAATTTCCTGAATTGTTGAAAGCCTAATGATGGTGAAAGATATATCCACGATGGTGAGAGCAAGTCGATAGAAGTTGAAGTAATTGAACCGTAATATTGTTAATCTTCTTCCTTGACATCCCATAACTAGAAGCATTTGGAATAATATTTCGTCGTCTGCTTCTTCAGGTAAAGCGGGAGGTATCTCTCCTTTCTTATTTCGGGCGAAAAGTTGGGTTTAAATTTTCCTCTTTATGGTCAAATCCAAGATGAAACCTTTTTAGAAAATCCTCGCCCGTTTATAAAGTAGGATTTCCATAAGTATCTTTTAAAATTTGGAGAGTTGGTGTTGTTGGATTTGGGATGGATATGAAGGTCTTCTAGAATCTCTTCTTAAGGGCCTATTAGGTATAGGATCAAGAGGAGGAGGAGGATTCATCAGAGTTTGATGGAGCTGCTAAATGACTGTAATATTGTTGATATAGGTGTCTCATTTGCTTTAATCTATGACAAATTACCGAAGCCTATTTAAATCAGCACTAAAATGGATACATCGTACTTACAATTAATATTATACAATTTGATGGTACAACAACATACAAGTTTAAAAACAAATTTCGTACAAATTTTATACAAATTGATATATCTACAACAACATATATACTAAAAATAAATTTCATACAACTAATTGTATATTATAAAACTTATTTACAATTTATCTACAACTTTCATACATTATTTCTACCCAGTTAAATAGAACGACAATATCATACAACTTAAATATAATTTTTATACAATATGTCTTTTGTATATATTTTGTCTGTGGTATGTACTTCTTCCTCTCTAAAATTCCAATCAAAACTTACTCTCTTAATACAACTTTGATACATATCAACAACTTTATATAAAAAGATAGTATTGATAACTTAAATACAAATTTATACGATGATTCATACATTATACAACTATTTTTCAACTTTCATACAACATTCAAATAAAAAATATATATAACTACAACAGAATATAATTTACATACAATTATAATACAACTTTACTACAATTTCTTAAGTATATTGTATGTCATATGTTCTTCTTCTTCTTCTTCGAGTTTCAATCTGAAATTCAGCTAAAACCAAGTCTAATCTTCATCAAGAACCCTCAAAATTGAGATATAAACTCCAAATAATATTTTCAATTGTTTGAAACAACAACCAATTCAAGCAAACAATGATTTTTGAAAATCCAAAATTCTAATTCAAAGCTTTACAATAGATTAGTGTTCGAATCTTCAATTCATACGACCTTGTCACGATCCCAATTTCCCTTTGTAGGATGTCGTGATAGCACCTACTCTTCAAGACAAGGTAAGTCCAACACTTACTGAATTAATAGCAAAATTTAACCAACAACACTAGGGAGCTAAATTGCTGCATGCAATTCTATCATGATTTTTGCCTCATGCAGGACCTTCACACTAGGAAGGTGAAGGTACGAGAAGAACACCAAAAATTATCTCAATCGGAGATCTAGAACTCAAGATATGCTCAAAATACAAAATAACGCGGTTTGATTTTTTTATACTCAGAGATTTTCGCTTTTGTGACAAAAGATCCGCACCTACACATTTCCAGCTATAATTTCTGCTTTTGCGGACCCAACTTCGCATATGCGAAGCACCAACACCAGCTCTCTTCTCCGATACAAAAATGAGAATAACTATCATACCATGTCCAAATTTGACGAATCTTTTTGCTATGGATCTGTAATTATGATGCGGACCTTCAATAAAAATAGAATTTAGAGCTCATTTGCTTAATATGGTACCATTTATGCTTGAAGAAACAAAGTCGAAACATAAAAAATAAGCGCAACAAAACCCAAACCTATTCGAAACTCACCCGAGCCCCTCGGGACCACATCCGAACATACCAAACTTAATGAACTTACGAAATTTCAACTTCTACAACTCACGTTGAAACATATCAAATCAACCCGGAATGACGTCAAATTTTGCATGCAAGTCTTAAATGATATAACAGATCTTGTAAGCACGTGATTTTTGCCCTATACGAGAAATACTCCCAAAAAATTCATAATAAAATAGTTTTGGGTTGTGTGTGATTTTTGTAGATTTTGTGTTATTTTTTTCTTTTATTGTTTGTATTTGTCTGTGCGTGTTTGTTTATTTAAAATTAATGGAAATACCAAATATGTCGCATTTGCATTTAGGATTTAATTCTACAATTAGGAGCAATTAAGTTTGTTTTACAAAAATAAAAAATCACAAAAAATATGAACTTTGCATTTAATATCAAATTGTGTGATTTGATCTTTAATTGTTTAAATTTTTTGTGTAATAATTATTATTAGGAGTTGATTAGTATTTTAAGTTAATTTTGGTTTTTAAGTTAATTTTGGTTTTTACAATTTATTTTTAGAATTTTTGTAATTAGGAATTAAAAAGGAAAATAAGAGAAAAAAAAGAAGAAACATGAAATAAAGAAAGAAAAGCGGACTGGGCCACACCCAAAACCATCCAATCCAGCACAATTCAACACCCCTGACCCGGTCCAATTCAGCCAGCCTTAGAGATGGGCGAAACGACGTAGTATGATGTTGAAACTACGTCGTTTCATCGTCTAAGATCTCAGCCAACTATTCCACTTGATCCAACGGTCCAAATCGTTTCCTATTTACCATCTTTCAACACGCCCCGTATTACCCAAAACGACACCGTTTCGCATGGTGAATTGATCACAGCCGTTGGATTTTTGTAATCCAACGGCTCACATTAATCCCTGCATTTTAATACACCAAACCCCATATCCCCCCCATTTCACGACCCCTCCTCTCGTCTCTCCCAAATCCTCTCACCAAACTCAAAACCCTAACAGCCGCCCCCCAATCCCTTCGCCGTGAATCCGGCGACCTGGGTTCCAATGCCCGCCAAACTAACACCATCGAACCCCCTAACCACCCTTTCCACGAATCCATGCTCCGTTTACCTCGAATCATCCCATAGCTTCTCGAATCTTCAATCGAAGATTCAAGCAAACCCTAAACGACACCAAACTTGGGGTCTGTCCAAAAAGAAAAAGAAATTGGGGTATCAATCGACTTTAGTCGAGTATTCTCAGTCGAGAACACTCGATTAAATTCCGTTTTTACCCCAAAAAGGCTCGAGTCAAATTTCGAACCTGAGTTCGTTTAGTTGCTGATTTTTAGAGGTATTTTTTCCTTTACTTTTTCTGTTTCTATTTTTGATGATTGTTTATTTTGCGTAAGTTGCACTGTGTCTTCATCTGTTTGATTTTTTATTTATTTTTTTTAATTATCGATCACCTCCACATCTTCTGGACCTTTTCTTGGGTCATCTTTTCTTCTGATTAATTAGCCCGTATTATAAGCATTTGAATTATTTGAATACACTTGTATGTTAGTTTGGTTCAACTCTGAATTCTTCTTTTGGTTTGGTTCTATCTGATTCTTCATCTCTATTTCTGTTATTTAGTGTTCACATGACAATCTAGCTAATTCAAAACAATAAGTTGGTAGTTTAATCAGATTTTGTGGTAATTCTGATTCAAGTTGTATATGTTTGTTCTTCCTCTGATAAAGAATAATGCGATAGTTTGAATTCTTCAGGTTTTGGGTTGATTAGTTTCTCTTGTAGTTTAATTTTGTGTGTGTTGAATCTGCATTTGTTCAGTAGTTGCGCAGAGGGTATTAAATTGGTAGTTGTTCAAAGTTAGCTAAGCCATGGTTCTAAAGCTCTTTAATACACATTTTTATTCCAGAAGATCTTTGCCTGTTTTAAATAGCTTGGTCAGTTTGTTTACAGCTGAGTAAAGTAGAGCCCTAATTGATTGATAAGATGAATTGGTTATAGCTGATAGTTTTGGACAGGTTGAAGGGATCAGTTGAGGTAGTAGGACAGTAGTTCAATAATTCACAGGGTTTCAGGGGTATTTTTGGACTTAAAAGATTAGAAATGGTTAGTTTAAGTGTTCTGTCAGTAGAATACTGGTATAACATTAAAATAATGCATTAGTGGGGAACAAAGCATAATGTGGGGGTAAAGAGATTGACTAAGTCAATAGAAAATTAATAGTGGAGACTACACTAAGGCTGATTTTAAGGACTAATGGGTTGTCCAGTAAAGGTGGGGTGAAGGGGTTGAGTTTTGATATAAATAGGAACATTAGGACAATAAGAGAGGGACTGAAAAAAAGATACTCTGCAAAAAGCTGAGAGCTTAAGAGAAAAACACATAGAAATACATAGGGATACTCCGATAGATACTGGGGAATGAACTGTAAAAACCTACTGTTCCATTGAACTTTGAAAAGAACTTCAGTTTAAATCATCAAGTGGCTTTTGAAAATCATCTTGGAGAGACATTTTAGCTGAGAGTTTAAGACAACACCTTTGATAAATCAGTGTTTGAGTGTGTTACTGTCCATTGGGGTTGAGAGTTGTTTCTAGTTTGATTTTGAATAGTTTGGGGTGTGATTGAGTTAAATTTTGTTGAGGTTTTGGTCTGCTGAAGTGGTGCAATAGTTTGCTGTTCTATATTTGGTTTAATTCAAGTTCAATTTCGAGTTATTTGGGTGCATTCAGTTGATTTATGGTCGATCTTTTGTTTTAATCTGGTTTCAAATTCATTCTGGGCTGTGACTCGATTTCCTGAGCTGTCCGCTGTTGCTGTTTGCTTATCTCTTGGTTTGCTGTTGTATTGCTACTGCTGTTAAAATTTCCATTTCCAGATATATGTTTCGAATCTTCCTCAATGTAACTTACGAGTTTGTGGAGATGAGTGAAACGCAGCATAGTTCCTAATAATTTTTGTGTTATATCTCATGAAATCTCACGAATTTCTGTAGGTCATGGTTTGTAATTAAGACTGAACTGGTTTTGGACTATTTTGGATTGTTTGGGCTGTTTTACACTTCAGTATAACAAAATATAGTGTAAATAGATCTAACACAGTTGAAGTTGATTGTTTAAATCTCATTGTAGTTAAGAAGTCTATGAGTTTCAACATGATGATGCAAAAAATGATAAAATCAAATTGTTAGTGAGTATGGTATTGTAAATGTATTTTGATTCCATGATTAAGACTTCGACTTTTAAAAAGTGATCACCTAGGGCTTCAATATAAAAAATCAGGAAACATGCAAATAGCTGGTTTAACAAATTGCCTTGTTAAAATGAATTGTAATTAGTGATTGTTTAGGTTGAATTCTCATAACTGAATGGGCTTG
>MU759171.1:52123-62489 GCA_026770625.1 Nicotiana glauca | reverse complement strand
CGGACTTGTAAACCGGATTATATTTGCAACGACCGCATTGTCCTTTTTATAAGGCATAGTTGGGCGTGATCACCCACTCAAAACGAAGCAAAAATTTGATTTTTTTTTGCTACAAATAGCTAATTGGCTAATTTGGCTAATATTAATAATATTTTGTGAATTGACCAATTTTTATAATGAACTACTTATAAATGGACATAGCTGGTAATTTTCTTTCACAAATGGGGTCTCTGATAATTTGAGGTTTCATGAGATTGGGAATGTTTATTTAGAGTTCGAGAATTAGGGGATTTAGGAAGAGTTTGACGACCTGAGGCCGAAGGAGGCCAAATTTCTCATTTTTACATCTTGTCATAAGAAGGGTTTGGTTCATTTTTAATCTTGGTTAGAGGGGTTTGAGGGCAATTATGCAAATTTTATTATCAGTAACGATAGATTTGGACGAAAAGTATAACGGAAATAAATGTAAACTATATACCATAGAATAGGTGTAAATCCGAACCTTTGCCCATTATATAAAGATGAATTCTCATAAATGTAAATACCACCTTTGTCGTCATATATTTTAGATGTAATACCATTTTTGCTAACAAGAAGGAAAGGGGTTATAGTATCCGAAATGTCAAGAAGAAGCTAACATTAGAAGAAAAATACTCCATAATAAGTGACCAATTTATTTTTAGTATTTCAATTAAGAAAATATTAAATCTATACAAAATATGTAGTATGACTAAACTATATTTAATTAAATATTTAATGTGAGGAGTAAGAATTTTCTTTTTAGGAATATGTACATAAGGTTAGTTTTGTAAAGAATTTTTTTTTTAGGAATATGTACATAAGGTTAGTTTTGTAAAAACAAACTGAATTTTTTCTAGATTATATAAATAGACACTTATTTTGGACCAAAATTAAAAAGCAAATTGATCACTTATGGACAGGAGGGAGTAGTATTTAATCAAATTTCATTGAAGGATGAGACTAGTCACCATATCATCTCTTTTTTTCCCTACTATATGGAAGGAATCTATCGTTTTCTTGTGGCTTTTTCTTTGTGATTTATTCCTCTCATCCTATTTTATGACCAAGAACATTGTGAGATAGAAAATAAAAATGATACAAATTAAAAAACTGTTAAAAAATAATAATTTTGGGCTTATTTCTATAAATTAAAATACAGTAAGTTAAGAGTGTAAATTATCTCATTAGCAGTCATGGCAATTATATTGTTTCCATAGAAGGCTAACTATATATCTTTTGCTTTTCTTCATCTCTTTAGTATTTCAATCCTACATATCAAGAAGCAGCGCCACCGATCGCACAATAAAATCCAGCTTCCTCCCAGCCTACCAGCATTACCTATCATAGGCCATTTTAGGAGTGACAAACGGTCGGGTTAGGTCAGATATTGTTCGGGTCGAAAACGAGTAATGAAAAAACTGATAAATTATTCGACCCGACCCATATTTAATACGGATAAAAAAGGATTAACCGGTGGATAATGTGAGTAACCATACTATTCATGATTCTTGCATATGATTACTTTTGAGAGAATTCTTAGTCTCCCTAACTTAAAGAACCCCCAATTTAAAGCTTTACAAATGTAAAAGTTAGACCCATTGGATAATGTGGTTCTTATCCATATTTGACCCGTATTTAAAAAAATTTATTATCCAACCCATTTTTAATGGATAATATGGATGATTAACTATTTTCTTTTAACCATTTTATTGCCTCTACTTATCACAAACTTCAACTAATTTCAACGAGAGCACGCAGATAAGATAAATTGCATCAGGGTTCTTTTCTTGATAATAAGACTAGTCTCTCTTTTCCAAAGCACATTTTGGTATTAAAATATATGCATGTCATCTAACTCTTCTTTGTTTCCCAGTACTCCAATTTATATTGCTTCCTCCATTCTAATTTACGTGAACCTTTTCGCTTTTCGAAAGTCAAATTGACTAATATTCGAAGCTAAATTGAATTAGATTAACTCGATATTTTAAAATAAAAATTTATATATTCAAAAGATTGTACGAGAAGTACTATAAGTTGCAATTCTTCTTATATCAATATGATTAAAAAATGCATTTCAAAATATTGGTAAAAAATTATATAGTTGAATCTCGAAAGGTAAAAATGTTCACATAAACTAGAACGAACAGAGTGGTATTTACTACTCTTTAACTTTAAACTTCCCATTTTAACTTAATGACATACTTTTATTGCTCGTAGAAATATCATGACATCTTTAAGTCATAAATTCCTTGGGCATTTTTGGTATGCATTAACTCCATACTCAATCAAACAACACCTTATAATGTTTTCTTTTCCTCTTTAAATAGGATCTTTTGTGGGAGGAACTGATACAACAAGTGTTGGTTTGCAATGGGCAATAGCAGAGCTGCTGAACCATCCAAAGGCATTAAAGAAAGTCTAAGAAGAGATTAACAGAGTAGTTGGCTTAAACTGACTGGTTGAGGATTCTCCATGTGGACCTATTAAATGGCGACAAGTGTCAGCAAAGTTATAAGAAAAGTGAAAAATGATATATAAAGATGATATGTGAAACATCCACGGAGCCGAACATATTCGTACTGTGCCTGTTAGTGTCGGAACTGATCATTATAGAATAACCCCGGATCATGCACGGGGGAATAACTCATTCTTTCTTTCTTTTCTTTCTTGGCCCATTCTTATTGTAAAATTTCCTATAAGTATTGTCGATGAAATTTTGGATACATTTCTTTTATGATACACATACAACTTCCAATCTTTCGATTCTCCATGTCTTGGTTCTAGTGTTGTCTCTTTAGATTGCACAATAGTACCGGCAAAATAAGCTTTAATTTCCGCAGAAAGTTTCTACCAAAAGCAAGTCTTTTTCTTTTACGATTTTTTAATTCAACTTAAATTATTCTGACTGAGTAAAAACTGTGAAAATATAATTAAGGAATTGAAAATTTTTCTTCAAGGCTTGGGAAGAGAGAAAAATTTATAATAATATTTGATAATAGTGAGGAATAATCAACAACATAAGAAACATTTTAGCAATTATCCGTAAGTAACACACTTAATCTCATCCAAACTTTTGGTTTATAGAGAATACCTCTAATATAATTAAGGCACATAATCTAATCCAAACTTTTGGTTTATAGAGAATACTTCTAATATAATTAAGGCACTTAATCTAATCCATATTTCGATTACTACTGCATCTTCCGTACAATACACTTTATCTATTTTTTCAACTTTTTGCTTTGATTTATAAATTTAATTTTTGATCGTTTTAAAGATTGTTGAAAATAATTGCACTTTGTTATCCAGAGAAATGAGGGGTGAAGCTTTCTTTCCTTTAAATATGTTCTCCTTTGTTTTCTTACTAGGATGTTGAGAAAGTATTCATCCTTTGCTTCTTGGCCCGCTGGAACTAATTCAATTTTATTTAATTTTTTAGATAATAAAAAGTCTTTTTTTTTTCGTTTTCTTATCATACTGGAACCTCACTCAATTTGCAAAAAATTCCATTGTTGCATCGCCGATGAGTGTATTACAATGTCGATATCGACGACAAGTAAAACACACTGCTGATATCAACGACGACAAAAATTACTCATAAAACCTCAAGATTAGATAAAGTTGAAAAGGGGTTTCGCACAATCTTCGGGTAATTTGAAGAAGTTATTTACCAAGATCTTAGATTACACTTGTGTCAAATCCAAGACTAAGCCTCCTAAGTTTCCCTTGATGTTGTTCATCGGGCAACATTCTTGCTGCCCACCCTTGATTCCCTTCCTAAACGTTTTGAAAAGATGCAAGATTTAGATTCTCTTTTACATGAGATAAAAATCTTATATGGAAATAATGATCTTGGAGGAAAGATGCCACTCAAATTGTAGCAAACATGCAAATGCAACCGGTTAATTCATGCTTGGTTGCTTCTTATTAATTGGAATCCAAAAGGGGACCTTATGGATCATTTGGTGTCTGGGTATGACGTTCTAGGTCTTGATTTGCATTACAGAGCAATGTTGAGGGAGTGTATTTAACATCAGGTTATTGCAAGATATGTGTTGAAGTATGAGCATATGCAAAAGCTTTTTGACTACATGTAAATCCCAGAATTTGATGTCAGTGCAAATGTTATAACGACATTTAAGAAGCTTATGACCCGGCACAAGTCTACAATTGTTAAATTTCTCTTCGAAAATTATGACAAGATTTTCATCAAATGTAATGCAAAGCTTTTGGAATCGGTTAGAAGATATTTTATTTAATTAATCAAATTCTACTGTAATGACATCTTGTGTCAGCTCAAAGGATAATTTAAGAATTTTGATAAATCTTTTTAGGGATTCTAGCAAGAACATTCAGTTAGATGCATTTCACGTGTTTATGCTTTTTGTAGCCCGTAAAAATAAACCTTCTTACATTGTCAATATACTCGTGTCTAGTAGAAGCAAAGCTTCTTTACTTCTTTTCAAGTTTCATGATTGATAAAAAAGATGAATCATTCGGGGCCGATAAAGCTCAAGCTGTGAAACAAAATACTAAATTTGAAGCGAATGATCTTCTTTCTTGGGAAACTGCATAAATTCATGATGCACCTACTGCTTAGAGAAATGTATAAGACAACAATGCTCTCTATAGACAACTTGTATAATTCCAAAAACTACATGGAAAAATAATAAAAACTTAATGATGAAACCAACCACCTGCTTTGGATGACCGCAAAAGCTTTAGTATACAGGTCACTGTTTTATGAATAATACAAAATGAATATCTTGTTTATTTTAAAAAGTAATCTTTATGAATTTGTTACATGGCTTTGAATTTTCACAAAGCAATTATTATACTTAATTACTGGGGGATGTGCACAGATAGCCACAAACGGCTCATGTCTTTATTTTAAAGCCAACGTTTTAAATGTCTTTAGTTTTTAGCCACTGGTTTAATAAACTTTAACTGACCGGACAAAAATACCCTTATGCTCATGTCCTTAACTTCAAGACTTCAGGACTACATGTCCTTAACTTTTGAACTTGAAACTCTAAGTTTAGGACTTCAGGACTACATGTCCTTAACTTTTGAACTTGGAACTCTAAGTTCAGGACTTCAAGACTACATGTCCTTAACTTTTTAACACGTAACTCTAAGTTCAGGACTTTAGGACTATATGTCCTTAACTTTTGAACTTAAAACTCTAAGTTCAGGACTTCAAGGTTACATGTCCTTAACTTTTGAACTTGGAACTCAAATTTCAAGACCAAGCGTCCTTAACTTTTGAACTTATAAGTCAAAGTTAAGGACCTATTGTTCTTAACTTTTGAACTTGCTTGTCCTAACTTTTGAACGTGTAACTGTAAGTTAAGGATTATCTGTCCTTAACCTTTGAACTTGACGAAATGGCATGGGGTAGCCACTATTTAAGGTGGTATTTATTTTTTATCCAGCAATTTTAATGTTGAGCAAAAATAGCCACTACCCTATTAAAATTAATATGGAAAGACATTTTTACCCTTTCTTCCCTTGCTTTTCTTCCCAAACACTTGCTTCTCTCTCTGCGTGCCTTCTCCATAACTGAATGTTGATCTTCAAAAGGATTTCGATATTGGGACAAAGGAATTATCACTAATGAACAAAGGCGAAGAGTAGGTAAGCTTGTCTCATGGCTATATACTGCAGTTCTGCTTTGTTTAAATTGGCTTACTATATCTTATGATATAATTAAAAACTATTCATTGGATTATTAAAAAATGCTACCAGAAATGATTGAGAGAATAATGGTTGCTCATAGAAGTACTTCTCCAATCTGGGAGTATAAAAGTCTTGAGGTATAATCAGTGCCAAATCTTCTTTTAGTATTTGACAATAAAACAAAAAGGGTCTAATTTTAGTCGTTGACATCCAGATCATCGCGTTGAAATGGACACCAATTACAGTCCTTCTCGTTGTTGTGAACCAAAATTTCCGATAGTGGTGAACCAAAATTTATACTTTCTGAAGCCTTAGTCAGCTGAAAGACTTCCTCCAATATTTGGACTTCAAACATATAAGTGATAAATTTAGTTTAATTTTGATTTCCAAGTTCAAAAGTTAAGGACAGACATCAGTTAAAAATTTAAAACTTAAGGACAATAGGTCCTTAACATTGATTTCCAAGTTCAAAAGTTAAGGACAAATAGTCCTTAACTTACAGTTATACATTCAAAAGTTAAGGGAGACATTCAAAAGTTAAGGAAGTTAAGGATAGACAGTCCTTAGCTTATAGTTACACATTCAAAAGTTAAGGACTAGCAGTCCTTAACTTACAGTTACAAGTTCAAAAGTTAAGGACAATAAGTCCTTAACTTTGACTTACAAGTTCAAAAGTTAAGAACAATAGGTCCTTAACTTTGACTTACAAGTTCAAAAGTTAAGGACGCTTGATTTTAGATTACAACTCAATAACCAAGTAGATTAAATCTAGTATCTTTCCAACAATCAACTCAATTGTAGCTACCCGTTTCTAAACTAACTCAAGTCTAGAAAGTTAAATAAAAATCAAAGTTTACGCTAACATATTTATTAGGCTTCTTTAAAAGCAAATAGGTTACAACTCAAGAACAATTGACTCAAGCTAAATAACTAAAGATCTTTAGCATTTTTATCTTCCAGAGCATGTTTTTTAGTTGATCAACTTGAATCTATGAATGCACCTTCTTACTATGATTTGCGATTGTGATAACCCGATAGGTCATTTTGAGTTTTAGCCTTTATTTATGTGTTCTGAGACCTTGAATAGCTTTGTTATTCTTCCTCGATTTGCATGCACAATCCGCGTCTTTTTTAAAAAGTTTTAATGTGGAAAATTTATGAAAATATAAAATTTTACCTTAAAACTTATTTGAGTTAACTATAGTTAATGTTTTATATAAACACACCTGAATTAGTATTTTGATGGTCCCGGTGGGTCCGTATCGTAATTTGGGACTTAGACGTATGTCCGGAATAGAATTCGGATGTCCCTAACATGAATTAACATGATTTGTTGAAAACTAGCAATTTGAAAGTTTAAAGAATTTTTAAGTTTGACCATAGGTTGGCTTTATTGCAACCGAATTCACATTTTGGTTACGGAATTTGGAATAGGTTCATTTCACCATTTATGACTTATCTACAAAATTTAGTGCAAAACAGAGTTGATTTGGCATGATTCAGACGTCCGATTGTGAATTTGTATGTTCTTGAGTTACTTTGAAAATATCATTCATTTTGATATCCAATTCATAGTTCTAGGTATTACTTTGGTGTTTTGATCACGCGAGCAAGTTCATATAATGTTATTACACTAGCGTGGTTTTGAAGCCTGAAGGGCTCGGGTGAGTTTCAGACGGACTACAGAGTGATTTTTGAACTTAGGCAATTGCTACTTTCTTAGGCTTCTGATATCTGTGCATTGTGCTTTGCGATCACGAATCCACTCTCACCATCAAGAAGGGAGACTTGGGGTTGGGATAGTCTTCTTCTATGCGAATGCAGGGAACCAGTTG
Organism: Nicotiana glauca; assembly: GCA_026770625.1. NCBI lineage: Eukaryota > Viridiplantae > Streptophyta > Magnoliopsida > Solanales > Solanaceae > Nicotiana > Nicotiana glauca. The sequence continues at coordinate 54,954 of MU759171.1, read as the reverse complement.
CGAACACAAAGCATTGGGGGGCTTACCTATTGCGAACGTGACCACCCTCTCGCAAACGTGAAGGTTTATGGGATTCAGGGGAGAGCTGGTCAGTAGCTCTATGCGAACTCGATCCCAGTATCACGAACTTGAAAGTCAGAAAGGACAGGACATCACGAACGCGAAGTCCACTTGCGTCACCGCACTTCGCGATCGCGTCACGCCCTTCACGATCACGAAGAAAGCCTGACGCTCAGTGACTGAAATGTCCCAAAGAGGGGATTTTCTTTATTCTTTACCATCTTCACATTAGAACTCAGCCTATAGGTGATTTTGAAGAAGAATTTCATCCCCACTTCATAGGTTATGATAGGTTTCAAATGTTCTTGCCTTATGTTTTGATGATCAAACAAACTTACTATTAAGAACCAGATAGGGAACCTGAACTACTTGGACTATGCTGCAAGATTAATGGACTCCAACTAAAAGTGAACTGCTACAGCTTCAGGAGCTAGGAACCCAAATAAGGACCTGATACTCTTATGGTTTTCTCATAGCAGTACAAAGTCAAATGGACACAACTGCAAATGAAGTGACTCATGCACTGTTTCTGCCACACTGTACTGTTTCCAGCGCCCACTCATTCTTTGGCCAACTAAAGTGCTCATATCATTTTATGTGATGTGATCTAGGTGTACCAACAATGAGTTTATACAAAAACATCACCTAAATGTTTCAGTTTCTTATTCAAGCCTTTTGCAAAAATAGAGAAATCAATTCTCACGAGCTTGAAGAACAAAGTTGAATGCAACTACGGACCAGTTCCTAACATTAACTTGTTGTTGTCCTAGTTGAGTTGTAACTTTGTGATTGTATTTATTGTATCTCCTAAACTGCTTAGGTAGAAGCGTCTGATTAGGAATCTTCTTGTAAATTCGTAAACTCCTTGAGTTTATGTTGTGACTAGGTTTAGTCATAAGCAAAAGTCTTTGTAATTGTAGAGTTATAAAGTGGCTTATGGTGAGAGCATCACAAGTTAGAAAAAGTCTTTGTAACTAGGAAGTCACAAAGTGGCTTGTGATAGGAGTACCACAATCTTTGTAATGGAGTCATTGCAAAGTGACTTGTAATAGGGAGACTGCAAGTTAGTGAAGTTGAAAGTCTACATGTGTAGGTCATGATTTTTTGATCCTCTTGTGTGGGATTTTTCCACGTAAAATTCCTCTGCCTTATTTACATACTATTGTATTAGCATTCTCACCAGCATCCTGTAGAGGACCGGTACTCTACTGTTTGGTGGACACACAAAATAATAATTGGTATCAGAGAAGGTTCCTTCTATCAGGCTAACACTTAGGAAGGATCCTCATGGTTCCTCCACCAAATTTTGAAGAAAGTAAATCTGCATACCGACCACCCAAGTTCAATGGACAATACTGTTAAAACCCACATTCACGTATGTTAGCTCATTTCATAAGGTAGTTGACATAAATCCATGAAAGGATTATCTTTAAGATGATAAGAAGTTAATCCTATTGGTCTTAAATGATACAAAAGTGTATAAGGGTGGTTAACAAGGATGTTGTCAGCCGTATTTTTGGGTAAACCTAGAAGTTCTTAATACACTCAAGAGGTAGTATTTTAAGGTATTTGAATCATATAGTATCCCTATCATAAGTCTTGAAGTCAAATGAGTTATGAGACAAAAAGTCGACAAAAGTTGTCACAACTTTGGTTCATAATTTTACTTAAACATTAGGTCAAATTTTACTAAGATTTTCTCCCAATTTACTTAGAATTATGGAGTGATATAACCAAAAATTGAAGATCTATGAGTCTAGTTTCTAACGCATTAAATCGTTCGTCGATACGATCTCGGAGTAGAGAGATATTCGCGTTTTCGCGAGACTGCGCCAAACACCTCTCTATGGGGCCTACTAAGGTGGTTTAAGACATTTGGATATATATAGGACGCCTCCAACCCGTTTTAAGTAATTTTTTTTTCACTATTTTCAGACCTTAGAATCCTAGGAACACCCTCTCAAGTTTCTCTCAAAATTCAAGACCCAAACAAAGGGCAAACAACATAAATCAAGTGTCGAGAATCCCGTGGCGCTAGTAAGTCTCTTGTTATTCTTGTTGTTGCTCATTTTTGTGTTTGTTACAGCTCGTGTGGGAGGTTGTTTTAAAGGTTTTATGTTCTTTAAATACTCCCTCATGTTCTTAATATCAACCCTAGGTGATTTCAAGCCTTCTAAAGTAATTCTAGTGCCGAAAAATACTAATTGACCGCTAGTTTCGCTTTCTTGTTGTTGAGGCAGCATTGGAGAGATATTTCATGGAAATTTAAGGTAAAATTGGAGTTGTTATTTCTGTATAAATTTAAGGAACCTCTTACTCTATATGTATTTAAGATTATCCAAGTTGTGGCTAAGCCATTGAAGCTAGAACTTGTGAAATATATATCGAAAGGCTTGGTAGTAATGCTATCGGTTGGTAGACTGTTTTGGGAGACTCAATATGATTATTATTCATGTTGTTTGGGCTGTTTGGTGATTCTTTTGAATGGTGTGAAGTCATATATATAGGAGAGGTGCTTTTCGTTTTATCATAAAATACGTTGTGGTCGATACATAATGGTTATGACGCTTAAATGATAACGATAGTATCGTTTCTCTTATTGTAGACTAAGGAGTGTGAAAATTGCGTAGCTTGAGATTTGGGAAATATATACAAGGTATGTGAGGCTATACCTTTCCTTCTTTTGCACGACTCCGATTATACATAATGTAATGAACGAGTTTCCAAAGATACTCTACTCTTAGAAGCTAGCAGTACTTACATTGTTTCCC